>CAUYRT010074356.1:0-56407 GCA_963574885.1 Lepilemur ruficaudatus | reverse complement strand
AAGAGAAGAGAAGAGAAGAGAAGAGAAGAGAAGAGAAGAGAAGAGAAGAGAAGAGAAGAGAAGAGAAGAGAAGAGAAGAGAAGAGAAGAGAAGAGAAAAGAAGGTGTGGTACATTCATTCTAATGAAGTAAAATGAAATAAACCACAGGTGAAACAGAAAGAAAAAGACTGGGATTCTGGGCCATGGAAGAGAACTCCATTCCACTCTGCCATGCTATACCACTTCTGATTTTCACTCTCTTTATTTTTCCAAGAAGTGAGGGAAAACCCTCCTGATGTGATTTCAGAATCTTACAAAAGTGGATAAAGATGAAGATCACCAATAGGTCCTTCTAGTTCTGGCTCTTAAGAAATCAAATTTGTATTAATAGGCAGCAAAGAACACCTTGATATTTGATTTTGCTTAAAGTTGGTTGTGCTGTCTCAGAAACAGAAGTAGTGGCTGGGAATGAGAAACCACTTCTTAGACTGGCCCATTTAGGAAAACAAAATGACATGGCTTGGGGAGGAGGATTCTGCCTACTCAGCAGAGAAGAAATGATGTTATGAAAGGCAATTTAATGTTTAGGACTTTTCAGTGGCAGGGAAAGCAACTTCTGGAAAAATTTGTGTTATGTGGCTGTGAATATAAATATAGTTTTATACCAGCATATTAGGAAGAGTATATGAATGAGAGACAGTTCCTTTATGGCTCAAGTTTTTCAAGTGCTTTTGTTAGGTTTCTAGAGAAAAATGAAATAAACATTACTTAAGTAATAATTCTGTATCTTTCTTCCAACTCTCCAGAAACTAATAAACTTCCCACTTGAGCTGTGCGACATTCCATCTTTTACAGAGCGGTGATACAGAGAATCAACATGAAGGTGTGCATATATGCCCCTTGTACTAAATGAACAATTGCTACATCCTTTTTCAAACTATTTTGAATTGGCTTCTCAAGGGCAGAGACCAATCTATTTTGATACCCATAAATTTAGGGTCCTCTATTAGATGATCTCTTAGATTCCTTCAATCAAATGTTATCATCCCAGGAGGTTATTTAGCACATAGAAAATGATCAGCAGCTATAGACTTAGAGTTCCTCAATTCAGTAGGTTTTCCTCCAGATCATATTTTCCAGCCCTTTAAATGTCTCTGTGAGATTTCTCTCATTTACATGCATTGTTTAAGTTCTTTTTTCCTAACTTCGTTTTGATTTGAGAATGGAACATAAATTACTGAAAGGTCAGACCATTTCTGAAAATAAAGCAGGGATTAATTTATTTCTTCAGAACCAATAATATTTGTATAGCAACTCAGAGTTGAAAAAAGTTTATCTTTTAAAATCATCACTTCACTAGATTTCCTAATAACTCTTTACAACAGGGACACCATCTTTTTTTTTGTAATAAATGAGGAAACTGAGGCTTGGTAAACAAGTTACTTGACAAAGTCAGAATGCCTACAACTGACAACCTATCCAAGCTCCTTGGCTCTAATCCTACTTCCATTCCCTGACACCAGATCATTACTGCTTTATTGCTAAGTGTGAGGATTATGGCCTTTCATTTGAAGGAAATTTTAAATTACAGTTTAGTATAGTCTCATTATAAAGTCCTCCTATGTACCTCCACTTCCCATCCAAAGCATTCCCATCCTTCCCCAATTAGGGAAGGGTTATGATTCTTATGTCAAATATCTGAACTCTTTCTGAAGAATTCAAATTAGCAATAAAAATCTAGACAGAAATAAAAGCTTTGGCTTTTCCCTAAATCTGACAACATTTGCTATTTTATTTCAGAGGGGAAAAGTGGCAGAGAATGACATCTTTCTGACCTTAAAAAAGTAAGAAGCTGTACAAATGCTCCAAACCCTGAATTCCGTATGTTCTGCCTCTGTGACTCAAAAAATATTAATGGATAATGATAGAAGCTATAAATATCCACAGGTGCAAAAAGTAGAAATTCCTGTTTAGCACATATTGCAAATGTCCTATCACTGCATGAGACACATATATAGGTTTCACAGAAAGTTTTCCAAGCCTTGGAGCTTGTTCCTACATCTCCAGCCTATAACTCTGCACTCGCTCTCCTTCTTATTCTCCCTTCACCCCTGGTCTTACCACTATTTCAGGATTTATCCAAACAAGATTTTCTTTTCTTTAGCATCATATGGGTAAAAATAAAATAGAACTATCCTGCAGGTTTGCAGACACACAGAAAAGCACTTAAGATGTACCTGCTGACCTGAGATACACACCAAATAAACCCCTCAAGCTGTATCTGCAACGAGTATAAATTAGACCCTGCAATTACAGTTGAGGCAAGAAAAGACACTGTCCTTTCAGCTGACTACTATATTGACTTGAGAGATGAAAGGCAGTGTCCATTTGCATGAGGGAATCAGAGGCAATTAGGTCATGCAAAGATGTCCAGATTTTTACCCAGTTTCTTGAATATGCCACAGGCTTGTCTCTATACCAAAGCTTCCTGTAGATAGATTTAGTGATTTTAGGTACTTACTGGTTCTATCAAATTTGATAATGAAATCAATCTCTCCCTTTGAAAGCTCTGGGTTAATGGCAAAGTTTATTAAACTGCAGGCAGTCATTCAGAAAAGATCAATAGAGACATGATTACAGGGTAACCAGAGGATTAAACACGAGATTTATCACAAAATTAAACTGAATTAAATGTTCTCTGATAGTTCTTGAAATGCTGTCAATACTTTTAGCTCATAATTTATGCTTTCTATGTTTACCTCATAGGCAATAGGGATGTCTCATTTGAGAAAATGACTGCTATATAAAAATATAAGCCACATAGATTTGCTGAAAGCAATGACAGTCCTTTCTGAAAATGTTCTCCTATTTTTAAGAAGCAGAGTTTTAAGTTACTAAGTCCATAACCCATTCTGTCGATCCCTAAAGTATACCTTCACAGGTATGTACCTTAGAAACTGTGCCCACAGATTACATACATTAAACAATTTCCTTATATTCTCTCACATGAAAACATGTGAAGCATGTGCTATGACAGTGACCCTTGGTCCCATGAGAAAAGGGGACTAGAAGACGTCTTCTAAATGTAGGAAACCCTTTCCCATCCTCGGAGAAATTTTTGATGCCACCACAGGCTCAGTAAACTACACTCATTAAAGTGAAATCCCCATCACAGCCTATGAAAGGTAACCATTCACTAAACAAACTGGCAATAGTACATAAAGCTGTAATCGGTAGGGGAGTCAACACACATGACGACTGTTAAAACCGACATCAATACCATAGTGAGCATGAACAGCTCCACAAGACCTAAAATGATAAAGGCCAGATCTGCTGTGTGAGGCTGGAAGGATGTGTACATAGCAGTTGGGTTGGCTGGGAAGTCAGTTTGGTGGCAAATATCGAGCCTGTGGTTTAAACTATACCTAGGATGGCAGCATGTTTGAGGGACACTTTCTTTTTTCCTGTGTCCAATTTCCATCTTGTTAGTACACTTCATCCCAAAGATGACATCAGCCCTGCCCTGATGACCAGCAGGATCTGATGATTTCAACAGTAATCCAACATGACAGCTATTATGTCAAGAGGAAGAAAAGCTGGGTTGGAAACAAGATGCTAAGGTTGATACCACCCTGTAATTTTATCATCTCCTCGTCAGTACACTCATTTACACCAGAGCAACCACTCTTCTCAGCAGCCTTCCATCCTTACAACACTATTTAGTGCTATGGGTATTCCCAAATATTTCTCAATTCCTCAGGGAATAAGAATGTCATTCTGCCTACTGAAAAAGGCTGCTTAGAAATAGTCAAAGACAGAGCTTGTTACATTCAGACTCCTTTATTGATAGAGACCCCGTCAGTTTCTTAGATTATTTCCTACATGGAAACTTCACTTCATGAAAACTCATCACTTCACTGCTGTCCATACTCTTTATTCATTTCCCATTTTCACCTTTGTGTCTTTGCTCAATCTAGTCCTGGCACAAGCAGGTTCTTTGGTGGCAGTTACATCTGGGTCTGAGAATGGCTTTGCCACTTTGTGGCTTTGGGACCTTGAGCAAATCTCAGGGCCCTTTTAAGCCTCCCTTTCTTCTCCTGTAGTGCAGAAATAGAGTTGTGAAGTTTAGTGAAACCTGTAGAAAGTGCCTGAGATATTTCCTGTCATAAAGTAGACAGTAAATAAATGATAAATAAAAGAGGAATTGCTCTTCCTGACTGATAAATCATGTTCTTAGTCACTAAAAAAGGAATCTGTTACTCATTATAAAAGCTTACATTTGGCAATGGAGAATTAATGGTGGAATCTATTCTCTATATGTCCTCCAGATTGTGTTTACTGAGTGTCTTTGAGTGGGTAAAGTAATGGATGGGATATTGTATTTACAATACCTCTTTTAATTACCATAATACTCTATGAAGCTTCAGTTTTCTCTTATAAAATGGGGGCTAATAATATAACCTAACTCATAAAGCAGCTATTAGGATTAAATGAATTAATATAATGCCTATAATATATTAGGAGTTGAATCAGAGTTGTTATTACTAATAATTAACTTTCCCAAGGTCACATAACTATGGAAAGACCATGCCAGGACTTAACACAGATCTGCATGGCTACAGTATTCATGTCATCATAACAGATAACTGGAACTGAATGCAGAAGCCTGGGATGGGGTCTGAGCACGGCCCAGTATTTGTACTGTGCTTTGGAGTAGTGCAAGGTTTCCACACTTCTCTATTCCACGTTTTCCTTAAGATAAGCACATCACTTGGTCTCTTTAACCTGTGAAATAATGTAAAGGAAGTACAATTTGCTCTTTGAAACACTGACACCATATAAATTTTTAGCACTTCTTACTAAACCTACCTTTTATAATTTATGAGACACACAAACAAGAGAAATTTCCAAGAAAGGGGAAGGGGCATTTCCTATCATAAGAAATGGAAACTTCAGGAAAGTTTGGCATGGGAAGAGAGCAACACTTTGTATTCGTGATAGATCCAAAATTAAAGGGACCACCATGTTAACCATTCCCAGAGACAGGGAAAAAGAAGGCCTGAAAAATCACTTTCCACCGATTCCATCATAAATCTCTTTTCAACTGCTTTTACCCTTGCTGGCTTTCAAAATGAGACATCTGTCCATTTATAAGAAGAAAATAAATGCATACAAAATACTTGCTAGGTATAGTTCAATATGAAAAAATTACCTACCAGGTTTCCTGCCAGAGCCAAACCTTAAAAAAAAAAAAATAGGTTTGTTAGACTCCATTAGGGAATCCCTCAGTGTAATATCCAAAATCTTCCTCCACAAACCTTAATGGAACAGGGGGAGATGTGGAAGAAAAAAAACCTCTCCTTTCCAGCTGAGCACTGACACATACAGTACCGTATGGGAGGCAACTTTATGTGTTCTTACCAGTAGATTAATGAATGTAATTACCTAGCATTGTGGCTGTGAATGCTGCAAAAACTATAATTTATAGAGTGCTGTAAAGTTCTAATGTGTTTTTATGTCCATAAGCTGCTTAACCATAATCTAATGTATTTGTACAAGAACAGCCTAAGTGGCTCTCAGCTGAACAGTGAACACAAGTGTCTGAACCTTGGTGATTCTACTTGTACGTCTTTATAACCCAACCCTGTGGGGTAAGCATCTGAGGGAAACAGCTGCTGAATTATACAAATAATTCTAGAGATAGTGACAAGGCTCTCTGCCTCTCTCACCATGAGAAGTGCTTCTGGCTAACAAAGGGCTGCAGGCCTTAACTTAATGCTGGAGTGGTTCTGTACATGTTTGGTGGTTACTTTTTCTTTAATCACCATTGTCACCACTTTCTCCTCTAGTCCATCTACCCTCACCCCCACTCACAGAAGGGGAGAGGGGGAGAGGAGGGAAATGATAAAAAGAGCACAAGGGAATATATATTTTCTTTCTATCTGAAAATATCTTAACCTGACTTCCAGCTTAGAAAAAGGCTCACCATTTCCAATTTTATTCTTTTCCCTTTTCTGCCATTGTATTTCCAAGGAAAGGCAGGTATAGCACAACAATCTGTTAACATCTGAAGCAAATTAGCCTTTGAGAGTGCCTTAATCACAGGTTTGAAGCATCTCATATGGTTCTTTGGAGAGACGATGACGAAGATGAAGATGGTGGTGGTCATGGTGGTGGCTAATGTTTATTAAGAGCCTACTACATGCCAGAATTGCATGCTCACCACAATCTTGTGATCAAGTACTATTAACAATTCTATTTTAACATGAAGGGACTCAGGGCAAAGACTCCTAGTGGCAAGGCAAGTGTTTGAATGTTTACTCCAGAGCCTGTGCTACGCTCACTAGGCAAGTAATTTAACCTTTTCCTCATCTATAACATGGGGATGATAACATTATTTACCTTATAGAACTGTTGTCAGAATTTAGTAAGTTATTAAATATAAAGAAGAGTGTAAGGACCTAAGAAATGCTCAGTCTACCTTGGCTACCATTACATTTAGTATTCCAGACATAAGCTAGATAAGTACTATAGGAATATGCTGGCAAGGGGAGAAAAAGACAACAGAAACGACATATACGTTCTGAAGGCAAACATTCAAAATCTCAAATATCTGTAATTGAGATTTCCAGATATTTATCATGGAACACAACAGCACCAAATAATAGATAAAGCAGCAGCATCAAAGTACAACAGGACAAGCCCCACTCTGCATCCCAAAGCACAATGTTGAGTAAATGGCTCTTCCAGAGGGGATATCCCAAAGGGCCATCAGGCATAAGAGCAAAAAAGAGCCACAACAATAGGAATCTCTACTTTCTCCTCCTTTTTTCAGTAGCAGTGCACTGCATCTCTGAATAAATATTTTAGTACATATTAAAAAAAAATAACAGCTTCAGGAAAACGCAAGGCTAGAAAACCTTAAGAGCTATTGGTTGAGTATAGGAACACAATGACATCACGTCAGTAGCTACGCAGAGATAAAAAGCCAGCTCTAAGACATACACTCAGGGTATATTAGTATCATGGCTAATACATAATTGATGCTCTTCCTAGTTAAAAATGTACTGATCTCCAGCATTCACAGGGTAAGAGATGTGATTTGGATTCAATTAAAAGCTCTATCCTGTCCAAGAGAAGAAATTCTGCCTCTCAGAAAAAGCCCCATGGCTGCTTCTTTACTTCTTATGCCAGACTGACCTCTGGAAACCTCCAGATCCATCCCTTTCACTGGGCTGCTTAGGCAGTGGCTATATATCTCTCTCCTCCTACAGAAGAGAGAAAGAGAAGTGCCAGTTTCAAAGTAGATAAAAGAACAGGGAAGGTATTTTCCACCTTCTCAAAGATTAGCTTTGACCCTGGATGTGAGCACTGGTTCCTGTTATTTACTCTAAAAGAAAAGTATGTAGGGGTAAAGAAACCATTCCTGAACAACATTGTCATAGTCATACAGCAGTGCGGATTTTGAAGTGAAAACTGGACATAATAAGGCTTTGGAATATGGCCAGTTCTTCTCCTACCAGCTGCCCCCACCTTCAGTTTCTCCTACTGCAAACCATCGTTCTCCAGCAGCCTTCAGGACTCATTTTCTTCTAAACAGTCCTGGTCATGTGTAAAATGCCCAAACATTCACTAGTTCCTCACCCTACCTGCCACCATCCTCCTCGTTGCCCTTCTTCCCTCACCCTTCCACTCTGGGAATAGGATCCTAACTTGTCTCCTCCCATTCTCTATAAAAACAACCCCTGCCCATGCCCGCGCGCGCACACACACACACACACACACACACACACACACACCATCTATCCCAACCCACCATATTGGACAGACACCTTTGGCGAGTCCACTTCTATCTTGTGACTCCTTGCAAGCAGCTCCGTGGCTCCCTACTGCTCACCCTAAAAGATGGTACCAACCCTATCTTCCCTACACCCTGCCATGATTCACTCCTTATATCTCCCACATAACTCCTTCTCTTCCCATGTGCCTTAGAAATGATTTCTCTCCCTCCCAAGCACTCTTAACCCTTCCTGTCTACACCAGCGGGCTGTAAGATGTTCCACTAGTGGGTAAGACTACATTAAAACATCTATTTACTTATTTGGGTTGGGGGAGAGATGGTCTCACTCTATTGCTCAGGCTAGAGTACAGTGGCATCTTCACGGCTCACTGCACCCTGAGCTCAAACTCCTAGGCCCAAGCAATCCTCCTGCCTCTGCCTCCCAAGTAGCAAGGACTACAGGCTCGTGCTACCACACCTCGCTGATTTTTCTATTTTTGTAAAGATGGAGTCTCCATATGTTGCTCAGGCTGATCTCAAACTTTTGGGCTCAAGCAATATTCTTGCCTTGGCCTCCCAAAGTGCTGGGATTATATGCCTGAGACACTGTGCCCAGCCTAAAACATTTATTTACATGTTTCATCTCATTCTTTAGTAATTTCTAATTTTGCATCTCTTTTATGACCAAAATATTAGTATAGCAGCATATACATAAAACTTTAAAATGAATAAAAATATGTATAACAGGGATGCTTATTCTAAGTGATTTTGCCAATTGGGGTACACAATCAGAAAAGTTTGGAGACTTCTGGTTTAGACTATGCAGAGGGAAGCAAGCAGCCTGGTGGCAGAAACTTTTTCCCGTACTTCTTTAAAATCTTAAAGCTCTTAACACTAAAGAATGTCAATTAATTGATTTATTGATGGAGTAAGTAAACATTACAAATCACAGCCTATATACCCAGGGAGGCAGAAAAAGATGCTCTGTAAAACCAAATCCTAACATTTGGCAAGTTAATAAATCATTAAGTTTCAAGAAATAAACCACATTTAGAACAAGTGTCACGGGATCATTTTTTGGTATTAACATAATGAAGACTTCAGAGAGGTACTAGACCTCTAGGTAACAAGTCCCAAGCTCATTAGTGAGCAACCACCAAACACATCAAGTATTGTGTGATCTGGCCCATAGATTTCTTTCAACAAAACATCAGAGATTTGCCTATTTGAATAGGATAGTGTATTTAAACAGAAAAGCAAGGGAAGATGTGATAATACTTGCTCACCAACACGTTTTTTTCACAATATAAATCCAACTTCATCCTGTCACTGTAACACTCATAATCAGATAGGTCAGTGTGACCTATCGTTCATTAGGGAAACTCAAAGTTGCCAAGGCCCCATGGATACCAGGTCAATGTTGACTGGAAAACGGACTAAATCTTTATTTCCATTCCTACAGTAAAAGTTGTATTCCAATTCCAGATCAATCAGGTGGCTTATGCAGTTATCATTACTGCTACTCCTAGGACACAAACTCCTTGAAGAGAAGAATTGTCTCACACCCTATCACATCACCCGCAGCACCAGGTCTGGTTCATGGTAGCCACTCAATAGAAATTTGTTGTATAAATACTGAATATATATTTTTAAAAATTGAAATTCAATATTTTGGATCTCAACTGGTTATGTTACTTTGCACTAATTAAATGAATTCTTGATTTTATCTAAAAGACAGAAGGTCAGCCTGTACATATATCCAAACCACAAATGTGAAGTCAGAAATAATCAATCAATATGAACAACCAGTTGTGAATAACTATTTATTAATGTATGCTTAGACCTTACTATGAGAAAATTAGGAATGATCACAATGTTCTTGCCCTGCTGTACATGCAGTTAAGTTGACTGAGAGGGTATATAAGTCTCTGACCTCTGCAAAGAGACCGATTTCCAGAGCTCTAGGGTCCCAAAGTCTGAACCTCTGATGAAAAGTAGTGATATTCATTCCTTAAGGTTCAAATAGGCTACCAGTTCCGTGCTTCCTAAAATGATGCTAAAATAAATCCACAGTCGCCAACATTTTCTACACATAAACCATAGGCCATCTATCAAGCTATTTGTGTCACAAAGACCCCTGTGAGCCATTTTAATCCCATAAGCTCCACACAAAAATGGAACCAGGACATGGGCACAATATATCGCTTTAGTCCCTTGGGTCTCATGTTATAATCTAGTGAGGACAATCACTGTCAATTTAACAAGAATAATAATAATCATATTAAAACCAGAAATCTTAGCACTAAGTTTGCAATCTATGCATAGCGAGGACAGGAGCAAGAAACAAATACTCTTCTGAACCACAGAACAAAAAATGATCAAAGTGACTTTTTTCTCAATTCTCTTCAGGAAAGTACCAAACTAGTACCATTAATGAATGTCTTAAACTAAGTATCAAGATTCTCTCCAGCATTTGAGAATGGCTCACCTAGACCTTCAAATGCATATTTTTATTTGATATACGGCCAAATGCCTAGACATTCAAGTGTAGTAGTTTAGAAATGGGAAAGCAGCAAGTTCATCAAGGATGGTGGGGGACAAGGGCAATGGGAAGGAGAAACAAATATGGAAATCATTATCAATGTATCTGTAGAGGAATCTAATGAGAGATAAAAATGGAGGGGGAGAAAAGGTTTGGAGAAGATTAAAGTCAACAAAGAGCCACTGATGGTTTTAAGTGGGGGGTATGATGAGTTGAGAGATGCCTATACTAGATACCCAACATCAAACGGATGCAAGGCCTGGGCTGACTCCTGTTAATTCTACCTTCTTAATCTCTTTGCCATCTGTCCACCTCACTGTATTCCACTGCCACTACCTTAACTCAAACCTCCTCATCTGGGCCTCTATTAACAACATACCAAGTCCATGTCTCCAGTCTTTCACCCTGTTGTAGAATTGGTGACATCTCTAAAGTCCAAGTCTAAGCATGTTATTCCCTTGCTTGAAACTGTCAATTTTTAGCTAGGCATGGTGGCTCATGCCTGTAATCCTAGCACTCCGGGAGGCTGAGGCAGGAAGATCGCTTGAGCTCAGGAATTCAAGACCAGCTTGAGCAAGAGTGAGAAAACTCTTGAATACTACTGAAAATACAGAGCGGGGGGAAAAAGTTGTCAATGGCTATCCACTGGTAATTCCAATCTCAAAATAAAGCATTCCATGAACAAGGCCCTGCTTATGGTTCTAACCTCTTTTCTTATCGTCTCCTAAAGCTCCTCCCCACTGTATACTTACACTGTAGACACAGTGAACTACTGTAACTTTCCCAATCATGCCAAGCCTCTTAAAAACTCTAAGCCTCTTAAAAACTGCAATTTTCTCTGCCAGTAATACCCTTCCTCCCTAACCCACCTAACCCTCTCAGTTTGGCTATTTCCTACTTAGTTTTAAGGTCTCCATTATCCGTAACAAAACACTTGTTCCTCCGTATTATAATTTTTATTTACTTTTCCATCCCGTTACCAATCTATGGACCCCTGCAGGCCAGGGTTTGGGCCTTATTTATTATCATTATCTCCAGCACCCAGAAGAATTGATAGGTATTAACTATCAATAAACATTACATGAATGAATAGATCAACTTCCTCCTCAAAGAAGCATCTATTCCAGGGACAACCCTGGTATATAAAATAGGTGTAATTTCAGCCATTCTCTGACACATTCTCCATGGGAGGCAAGAAGTTATGCATGGTATTCTAATGAGATCCAAGTCATTCCCTTAGAGTACATAACCATTTCTATTCCCTGCAGCATTTCTAATAAATCAGCACAGGTTTCAAGCTTAAGAAATGTATGCCTATCTAGCTTCCAATCTCAACAAAGAATCAGTAACGGTGGTAATAACAATAGCAGCTCGCATTGACTATATACTTACCACTGGCCAGGTGCCATGTTCATTTATGTAGATCTCATTACAACCCCATATATCTTATTAGAGGAGGATACTAATATTTAGATAGTGGACAGTGGTTCTCAATCCTGGCCTCTAACTGAATATTCTGGGATGCTTAAAACAAACAAAACACTTGAACTTCACCCAATAGCAACTAAAATCCAAATCTCTAGGAATTTTTTTAAAAGTTCCTCTTCTGTGCCATCAGGGTTGAAAACCACTGAGTAAGGTGACTAAATTCCTCAGCTTCTATGCTACAGAGCCACAATGCCACCCTGAAGTCAATCTGATTCCAGAGCCACACAGATCTGTTAAGCACTACACTCTGTTAAGCTACTTCTCTGAATTTATAAATCCTGGAACATTTATCCTTTCTCCTCAAAGTATTAGCAGGTGATAGCCTCTTGATTAGTAAAAGAAGAATCTCTTCAGAATATAGATTATATCAAGTGCCACCCTGAATGGGAAAGTCAACTTCACGGTCCTCAACTGAGAGGGCCAAGTGGGTTCTCTGCTAATTTAATAGCAGTTCTAACTGCACCTTCTACAAGTTCTACTGCCTACCAGCCACAGTGGGGACTGCAATGGACCACAGGATGCTAACCTGCCACCATTTAAGAGAAACAGAGGACATCTTTTCTCAGGAGACGGCAGGTCAGAAAAAGAAAAATGATTTGTATAACCGGGAGAAAATGGACTAAAATTGTAAAAGCCTCTTAAAATGCTGTTTTAGATTCTCCAATATCCCAAATGCTTTAGAAACCAAACACAGAAACATTTTGTTTTAATTTCAGTGCTTAGAATAGAATTCAGGTTCACATTTAGACATAATACTTGACACTGATATATTAAGGACATACACAACATGACAAGAAAGGAAGGAGCTGGAAGAAAACATTTAAGCAAATTACAGATAAAAGGTAGAAAGGCACAATGGATTGACGTTCTAACCTCTCTAATTTTTGAAGCCTGAGCTTCAAACAAGGAAAGTAAGAGATTAGTCATGCTTTCCTCAGTGTGAAAACAGGAGAGGACATCAGGCCTGGCATATGTCTCTGCTGTGCTTTCTTATCTATTCAGGTCCAAGCCAGCTTCATGGTTGTGTGACCTGTACAATTGCCCAGGGCCCTGCACTCAGAAGAGTTCGGCACTTCGTTTAATGCTCTATAATCTTATCTTTGAACTTTGTTTTGTAAGTGAAGTCAGATGAGACAGTGGAACATGTGCATAACTAAAGGAAATACATACAACAGGCAGATCTGCCATTCCCTGATGCCCCATTTACACACAGTGTGCACAATGCCCCAGGAACACAGAATTCCAGTGAGCCGCTCAATACATGCGAGTTGAGTAAGAATCAAACAGAGTAGGAGTCCCCACTTATCCAGCTTTGTGATTTGTTACCCACAGTCAACTGTAGTCCAAAAATATTAAATGGAAAATTTCGCAAATAAACAATTCATAAATTTTATACTTCAAGCCATTCTGAGTAGCATGATGAACCTGCGTTGTCTTGTTCTGTCCCACTCAGAATGTGAATCATCCCTTTGTCCAGTGTATCCACACTATAGACACTACACACCCATCAGTCACTTAGGAGCTGGCTTGATTATCAGATCCACATATCACAGCAAAGGCAAGCAAAGCACAATGAGATACTGTGAGAGAGAAAGGGAGACCACATTCACATAACTTTTATTACAGCATATTGTTATAATTGTTCATTTTATTTTTAGTTCTTGTTGTTAATCTCTTACTGTATCTAATTTATGAATTAAACTTTATTATATGCACGTACTTATAGGAAAAAACATAGTATATACAGGATTCAGTACCATCTGTAGTTTCAGGCATCCACTAGGAGTCTTGGAACATATCTCCTGTGGAGAAGAGGGGACTATTGTCCAAGGTAAGAGTGTTATGTTTACAAGGAAGAGGAAACATGGACAACCTTGGGAGGCCACACTTTCCTTTTGAACCAGAACTTGGCCTCCAAGGCAGAAAGGAGGCAACAGTGTTTTAAGAAACATAGGAATTAGTATTCCTATTGGAATACTAATACTAAAAGGATGTCCTGAAACACATCCTTTTACTTGTATTACTTGCCTGTATTAGCCACCCACTTATGCTGAAAATGATGCCACAAAGGGAAAGAAAAAGACAGGGCAACACGCAGTTCTTTTTCCTTTCAGTCCTTCCTTAGACATCATAATCCAAAGGTAGAGAGTGTGTGTTGAATATGTACATATCAAGAAGTGATGTAAAAACAGTTGAGTTACTTTAGTGTAGTGTTTCCACTGTTGTGGTAAGAATGAAATGACACGTGCATATGAGGCACAACCTAAACTGCCTAAGTTCAGTGATTCAGCGTACAAGCTGAATGCTCTTACATCTGCATTTAAAACTGGCACTGCATAATAGAAAAATATGAATGGTAAAATTCATGCTAGTAATTTAAAATTTGAATTTTTCCTTACTTAAAATAATATTAAATAACAAATTTAAAATATCATGAGAAGTTGAGAGAGGAAAAGGAAACATTTTATATTTCAGTGCCTTTAATGGCTCTTTCTTCCTGCTTTTTTGAACAAGAAGTCTTACATTTTCATCCTGCACTGGGCTCTGAAAATTATACACCCAGCACAGATTAAGTTAACCAATCATGTAGCAAAAGGGGGGCTATAAGAAAAGTTAGCATCTATATAGAAAGGATCTGCTATTTTAAATTTTTCTATTATTCTTAAGAGGGAACACAGTACTTAACACAAATTGTTTTATATTCTATTTATTCCATAGTACTTCTATATATGTTTATTATAATTTTTGCTACTTAACAGTGCTTTCTTAATATTTTCTTTATGCTAATTCACATTTTTAACTTAAATGTCAACTTTAGCTTTATCCTAAACAATACCATTTACAAAATTGTGGCTTGCTGTACTGGTTATATTTCTTTCTAAGACACAATAAAAGAGAAAAGGATGTTCTGTGCACCATCTAAAAATCATCTCACAAAACACTATGCTGAATATCAACTATATGTCAGGCACTGGTCTAGATATTTGGAACATAGGGAACAGAGTGGAAAAATTCGCCTGGCCTCACTGCAGCCCCAAACTCCTGGGCTCAAGTGATCCTCCTGCCTCAGCCTCCCAAGTAGCTGGGAGTACAGGTGTGCACCACCACGCCCAGCTAATTTCTGTATTTTTTGTAGAGACCGGGGTCTCGCTATGTTGCGCAGACTGGTCTCAAACTCCTGGTCTCGAGGGATCCTCCTGCCTAGGCCTCCTAGAGTGTTAGGATTACAGGTGTAAGCCACAGCGCCCAGCCAAGAAATACATGCTTTAAAAATCACGAATTTGTAGTAATACCTTTAATTCTAATCCAACACCCCAGGCTTCTTTTTCTCCATCCCTTAGTTCTGATTTCTCACCCTAACAACCTGACTTCCAAAAAACTTCCCTGTATTTATTCTTTTGCATGGTCCCACCATACACACAAAATAGTTTCAGACTTGTGCCAATGCTATTACCAACAATAAGCCTTCTAAATAAAATTCATAATTTCTTTGCAGTTTTTTAAACTAATAGTGTTTTATTTCTTCCATTAAAAAATCTTAAATGTGACAACATGTTCATATTTGTCAATTCTGGATGATAATTACATGACGTTCATCATAGTATTCATTCTTTTCTCTTAAAAACTTTTTAATTCAAGTATAGTATGCATACAGAAGAGTATGCTTATTATAAATGAGTGAGTGGCTAAATGAATTTTTCCTAATGGACCTATGTGCATCTGTGAGGGGTGCTTCTCTATGGTAGTTATAGAAAAATAGAATTGTTGGGTTCTAGCTCATGTACATTTTAAGACACATTTCTAAATTGTACTTCAAAGTGTCTATACCAGTTTATTCTCCCACCAACACTGTGTGAGAATATCTGTTTGCCTATAGGCATGACAAAACTCACTATCAAATAACTTTATTTTCTGCCAACCTAATGGATGAAATAACAGTTTCCCAGTGCCTTTCTCTTAGTGGAGGTAACTTTTTTGTTCAATTACTGGCCATTTGTTTTCATCTTATGTGAATTACATGCTTATTTTCCTGTTTTTATATTAGATTGTTAGTCTCTTTGTTTCTCATATTTTTAAGTTGTTGGATAGTTTCATTTTAATACTAATTTAACATTGTGATGTGAGAATGTAACTTTAAGTAGTATCATTTGTTTATCTATGTAAAAAATACTCTTATTGGGTTGCCTCTATTACAGAAGTGATTATGTGTTTGTACAAAAAAATTGAAAAAGCTACTTAGGAAGAAGAAGAAAAAAATTGCTTCTAATGTCATCATCCAGATACAATACTATTAATACTTTAGTGTGTATCTTTCTAGTCTTTCTTTCCTTCTAAGACCATTCATTGAATTACTTTCCCTTTTCCTATGGGTTTGTGATTTTAATCTTTGCATGTACCAGTTTTTTAAAATTTAGGATCTTTGAGCCATCCTTCCTGCTTTATTTATTTGTCTATGTGTTGTGCCTGTACTATTTAAACTGGCTTATGGTTGGCTTGATGAGATGTGTACTCTTTGCCAAGCCACCTCTCTCTCATTGATTTTCTAGGGGCTATACTAGATAAACAGGACTTCATGCATCATTCTGAGCTGGGACTCTGTTAAACTTAAAATGCACATAAAACAAAAAGGCTTCTGTGTGTCATTATTCCTGTAACAAATCCCATCAGATTTACAAGTATCCTGTAAATTCTACAGAAAGGGAGGTCCTCAAATTATTAGTGAGCAAGTTTGGAAATGGAAGTGGATGGTCCCATTCTCATTTTATGCATATAAAATATTACTCGTATCTTTTCTTCATTCCTTTGTTCCTTCCTTCCTTTTGGGTGACTTTCATATGTTCATTTATAAGTTTTAACACCTAACTCATTTTTTTCATAAGACCTTAAATTCCTCAACCCACCATCTCCCACCTTGGGGGCTTTCAGGATCCTAACTCTCATCAAGGAGTGGGCTACTGCATGGAGGGTGAAAACTCCTAAAGTTCCCACCTCTAGTTCTGGCAGGTGAGGAAACTGGGCATTTCAATCCTGCAAGCGATTCTCCACCCTCTAAACTCACTGTCTTCACTCGGTTTCCTCAGCATTTCTTTCTCCCAGAGTCAGCGGGGGTGTTGGTATGGACTTGCCCCGGCTCATGGGAGCTGATCAGTAAATTTTCAGGAATTTTACAGGCTGGTTTTTAAGCATGATCATTATTAAAAATTAAATTATATAAACTTACAATTAAGTAAATTTTATCAAAACCAAAAATAATAAATATTCACAACTTTCTAGTTATTTTACTATATTTTACTGTTATCCATGCCCTTGAGATTATCTGTGCCTATTATACCTGCAGGGTGGAAGGGCTGTGTAGTTCTGGCCTTTTGTGCACCTTTCCTCAACTCTGTGTTCTCTTGGTAGCATGAGATGGTTGTGGTGGCAGTATTTACACCGCTAACATTGGAAAACACTACAAATCAGTTTGATTTATGATTTTCTTGAGTGTGATGGAGAAAATGTTAACGGTGCAGATTCAACTTAAAAGTATGTCACGTCCATAGTCCTTACATTATGAATAGTTCCCCAAGTTGAAGAAATATTTCTCCAGTATTTGAAAACTATTATTTAATTTAGCAAAGAAGTTGCTTACATCATTGACTAACAAGTGACATTCTCTCACGTATCTTTGTTGTTTAACTTTCCTCTTATTCCTAACGCAAATGAGAATATCCACCAGCATTCATGCCAAAGCTATACATTTGCTCATTAGCTGTAACTCTAAGGTTGGCTTTGAATACAAGAGTTTGGCAAAAATCCACTAAAGCGTTCTTTGTGAATTAATTACAATAAAGACTAACGTATGTTTCATTATCATTTGTAAATTGTATGCTACACATCCTTTCCATAAGTAAAATTTATAATAAATCATGTACATATGTATCTGCATACTTTTTTTTTTTGAGAGCTAGGAGTTAATCTTTTACCAGCATGCCACAGGCCAGAGGTGACAAACTGCTAGCCCAGGCCAGATTAGTACCACTAGCATAGTTTGTTTTAACCCACACGATGTTATTTAAAACAAACAAAGAAAAAAGCTTAATGGCATGCCAACTTTTACAAATTATGAGAATTCACATAAAACCCTGGAATTCCTAATTCTCTTGAAGGGTCAGACCTGGCCCCATTGTATCCTTCTGTAGCAACACTCACCTGGAACCGAGCCTGTGGACCTTCAGGTGGAGTGTGTCCCCTCACTTTGCCACCATCCCCACCCCTCCCTGTGGTCCCCCCAACCCTGTGCCTGAGTATGAAATGCCATCTATCCCCGTGTCTGTGCTGTGGATTTTCTCTGCTCTTTATTTATCCCACAATAGGACAACCTGAACCACATTTTCAGTCCAGAAATCTGGAAACCTCAGGCTGCATTTGTAACTAAATTATCTTTCCTTTTTCTGTTGGTTCAAGTCCCACGGACCCACAATTATTTTTCAAAAGAGTCACTTGAGGTCGAGCACAGTGGCTCATGCCTATAATCCCGGCACTTCAGGAGGCTGAGGTGGGAGGATCCTTTGAGGCCAGGAGTTCAAGAGCAGCCTGGGCACCATAGTGAGACCTGTCTCTACGAAAAACATATGTGAAAGGGCTTTGAAACTGTTAAAAGCTACCCAAAGAAAGTCATTTATAGGCTGCACATAATTTCTAACATCATTTAATTTTATATTTTATTAATAAAAATGAATTTTATTTTTAATGGTAAAAGTCAATGTATGACATTTTCAGCAACTAATGACAATAAATGTATTACTGATCTTTTCACTTACATCTTTCTTGCCTTCCTTTCTCCTCCTTTTTTCACCTTCTTTATCTTTTTCTGTCACTTTACTGTTACCTCTGAAGTACAATGCAGTAATGAGGTCATTACATTTTTCTATTAAAATTCATACTTTGGTCTTCCCTTTGGCCTAATTCAAACACTGACGTTATGGACTCATGCTAATTAGCCTGAATGGCCAAATCCCCCACCAATTAAGCAAATGCAGAAAATTTCAGGTTATTTCCAGTTACCTTACATTAAGGATAAGAGAAAAAAACGAAGGCATTAACTCCAGGACATCCTGTTATTTCATAATCAAACTATTTCTTATCATGGTATCATGAATGCAATGATGTCTCGACTTCATTGTACTCTAACTTTAGACATTTGCACCACAATTGCCATGAATTCTTCTTTATACTCCACTTTAAAGGTGAGGGAAATTTTTCTGTGTACAATGATGGTTATACAAAGAAAATAAAATGATTTGATTTTTTTACAAATATGTTGATTTTGGATACTTTTGTCAATACACAGAAAACCATTCTGTGTTAACCACGTTGTGTAAAGTGTCTTAACTTTACAGTCTTAAACTTCCAAATGGACTGAGCCCTAAAACTTCTTTAAATCATCTATTTGTAACCTGAGCATTTTTACCCATGGGAATAATGTTGTGAATGGTTATTAGATTCCCAGGCTAGCCCCTAATGTAGTTAAACACGGTTCTAATGATATTCATCTAAGTTCTGATTTCTGGAGCAAGAGGAGAAGAAAGAGGAGACGGAAGAGGAGAGATAGGGGAAATGGTAGAGTGGGGAAAAAGGTAGAAGTCTCAAAGAAATAGAAGAAAAGGAAAGAGAAGGGCTAGAACAAAAGAACTTTCCTGGGATTGGGCCTGGCTCTAAGCAAAATTTGAGCTACATGTAATTGTTTTTTGTGTCTTCCAATTTTCTTTTTTTTTTTTTCTTTTTTCTTTTTTTTTGAGACAGGGTCTCTGTCACTCAGGCTGGACTGCAGTGCTACGATCAAAAGTCACTGCAGCCTCCAATTCCTGGGCTAAGGTGATCCTCCTGCCTCAGCCTCCTGAGTAGCTGGGACTACAGGTGCATGACACCATCCCCAGCTAATTTTTAATTTTTTTGTAAAGACAGGGTCTCACTATGTTGGCTAGGGTGGGGGTCTTAAACTCCTGGCCTCAAGCGATCCTGTCGTCTTGGCCTCCCAAATAGCACTTTTTATTTCTGCATCCCCCTCTTCAGAACCCTGGTGTCCTCATTTAGTCTAAGGTCCTACCCTACCCATACCTGTTTTCCCTCCCCTACAACACACACAGTCTCAAAACTCCCATTTCTCAATGCATCTGTTCTTAGCAAGTTATTTGGAAAATATCAATTCAAGAGAATCTAATCATTTTGTAAAATTTGCGGTCTCACAACTCCTGAAATCTATTATTCTCTACTTAGGGGAATTCCAAGCAATGTCACAAAATGAAGCAGAAAAATTTAAGGCAGTAATTTGAAAGAAGATACCTTTCTTGGGGGGGTTATGTTGAGCTCCACTAAGCAGTCCCTGGGTGCATTGCTTTCACTACGTCTACTGTGACATTTCTCTGCAGACTTCAGTTGCAGAGACCTCGCCTTTAGCTGGCTCAAAGACATATATGTCTGGACTGAATTGAGTTGGGTTTTTGGGGTTCTTTTTATTTTGTTTTTCAAAAGAATTCACACAGTTGAGCACAGAGCAGGGCGCAGAGAGGTGGTTATTTGCATGTGTGGCTCTGCTGCGAATGGGGGCCAGGGAGAAAGGTGCAGCTGTGCAGGGATACCTATCTCACGGCCTTATTTCCAGATGCCTTGTTCAAATTATCAGTGGTTTGTCAAAGTTCCTGGCAGCTGGACACAGTAACAATGTTAGTAAATAAATGTAACAACATAGCTTTTGTTGCTTGGCATTGGGAGGGTTTTAAAGTAAGAAAAGTCAGGAAAGTTGTTGGCAATGCTGGCCACGTTTTCAATGCTATACGATCTTAGGGATGAGTCCCTGTTGAAAAGAGCCATATCTAAGAATGAGATGTACATACATGTCTGCCAGCCTTTGTGCAACAACACGGGCTTCTCTTTGGAGTCACCGTCAGCTCCGCTGTGGACGAGTAAGCTCTGCTCCGGGGAGGGATGCTTGGCCTCTGTGTTGATGCGAAGCCTCTTCAGGCCACAGATAGCCAGGTATTCAGTGGGGAGAGTGTTGGTACTGCACAGGGAAAGCTTCAGGTCCTGCACCCGCGTGAAGTTCAACAGGCGGCCCAGTGCAGACGTGTCTGTGAACCAGATGGTCAGATGGCCGTTGTAGCTGGTTTGCTCGACGGTGAAGGGCAGGACGGTTTTGCAGCTGCACATCAGGTTGGCCAGACTGTAGTCGCAGTCCCGGATGTCAGCAGAGCAGCTGCAGTTCCGGATGGTGTTTTCCCTCGTGAAGATGAGCGTGCTATTCTTCTGACCTCTCGTGAAGCGGTTGAGTGCAAAGGTGCCCAGGGCGCAGAGCAGAAGGAGGCAGTGCCCGGGAGGTGGTGCCATCCTTGCCCAGTGAGGGCCAGCGTGGTTGTGTCTCCCCTTATGGAGCCAATTTGTTGGAACTCACCTGGAGGAAAATATGCAACTTTGTTATCACAACCTCTCATTCGAAAGACACAGCTAATGGAAAAGAATCCCCCTAAGTAACCAATGGTAAACTTCCCTCTTTTGCAGTTCTAATAAAGGCAGGCAAGACTCGAAGCTCAAGCACTGGGAAAGCTCTTTTCTCCGAGCCTCATGAGGGATGGCAGCCAAATCTCTGAATTCTGCTCATCCGAGGTATAAAACTCCCAGCAATGTCTGCTGATAGTGAGACCAGCATGCCCACGAGAGAGCCAGAGCAGACGCCAGAAAGGAGACCTACCGCATACAGGCAGGGATTTGGAGTTATTTGAGCGAGCACATCCTCCAGACATCCAGTGACTAGTCATTAGTACCTGTAAAGCCCCTAAACATGCACACGCCCTCCTCCCCCTCAATGTCTGACTTCCTGGAATTCAGGAGACAAACAGTTCCTTGTTGGATTCAGCTACCCAAGCACTACCTGTTAAACAACATAGCACGAATACCAACGAAGCATTTAGTTAATGGTAAACCTTAATATCTAAGTAGACAAATGTGTCCCCAGCCCCCAATTATATTAATCTACTCATGGGTCCTTTTTCTGGCCTCCTGCAAATGTTCTATGTAACTGTGATAAGAGACAATGAAAAGACTAGTCATCCACCAATTAATCACAATTATCTTGGTTCATCCACTTCTATGCCAGAACAAATTTTATGAATTGATTTTATCAAGCAATTTATCATAAAGCTCCAAAGCAAAACCACATACAAGCACTGCTAATGGATCCTAATCAAGTAGAGATGCACGCGTAATTTAAAGAGCAACGCCAATGTCCGGATGAGGGGAAGTGCCCTACAGTGCCTGGTGTATAATAGATGCACCATCCTCCCTTAGGGTATGATTGGAATAAGATCATCATTGTGGAAGATGGTATAAGATTTCAGTTTTGCAAAAATAATCAAATTTCCCCTGAATTACCTGATAATTAAGAGAGACACCAAACAATACAATTCAGTTCACCTCTCTTTACTGAGCTTCATGGATATGGCCAGATACCTCTGGCTAGGAGGGCCCAGAGTTATCGGCAGGGCCATGCCTGGAAGGGCAGGGGAGCCCCATAGTGGGCTCCCCCAGTCTGAGGAGTTCAACACACGTCTAAAGAGTATGGTGACAGCAGGAAAGAGGCTAGGCAGACATGCAACACTTAGGGTGCAAGATGAGCCACAAGATGGCAAAACAAGGCAATCAAAAATCCAAGGGAGCCAAAGACAAAAATGCCAGGGTCAGGTAGACAGGCAGGAAGCACAAGCCTGTTTGGAATGCAGGGAGGATAAAAAAAGCTCTCCTGGGCTGGGCACAGTGGCTCACGCCTGTAATCCTAGCACTCTGGGAGGCCGAGGCGGGAGGATCATTTGAGCTCAGGAGTTTGAGACCAGCCTGAGCAAGAGCAAGACCCTGTATCTACTAAAAATAGAAAAAATCAGCCAGGCTTGGTGGTGTGTACCTGTAGTCCCAGCTCCTTGGGAGGCTAAGGCAGCAGGATTGCTTGAGCTCAGGAGTTTTGGGTTGCAGTGAGCTATGATGACACCACTGCACTCTAGCCTGGATGACTAAGTTCGACCCCTTCACAAAAAAAAAAAAAAAAAAAGCAAGAAAGAAAAAAGAAAAGAAAAGAAAAGAAAAGAAATTTAAAAAGCCCTGCATCCTGTCCTCCAGGGGTTGACACTCACAGGAGGAAGACAAATAAGGCTGAACCGAGAAGGTCTCAACTGCACATAGAACCTAGAGATAGATTCAGTTCTATTTGGGGAACTGGCTAAGGCTGTTTCTGGTGTTCTGCGTTTATTTTGAAATTGGCACAGGATTTTCTTGAAGGATTTATTAATAGATACATTTTGTTATAAAGGAAAGAGCTTTGAGAAACTTGGAGAGCCAGAATTCTCCCTGAACTAGAGGCTTAACTGTTTTAAATAGTGTTAGAATATGGTGGTGACTACCCACTTAACAGAGAACAGTGAATAATTTATTAATTACAAGATAATTTTAGACAATCAGCTGTCCCAGATTCCACCAGAGGTTTCTGGGACTTCATGTCCCAGTAACCCTGCCAACTCAGAACCAGGAATACTGTCAATACCATTGGTCCACTCTGACCTCAGGCTTAAAGGGAAAGGGAGGAAAGCGCATTTATGCATCAGCCCAGAACCTGGTGAGAAAAGTGTCTGCCTCCTTCTTTCAGGTGCTCACACTGTTTGGAATTGGCACCAGAAAGAGGCATGTGTGGAAGAGGAAAAGGGCTAGGAAGAGAACAGGATATCGGTTTGCTGGAACGTGCGGGACTGGAAGTCCCCAAAAGGATTTGTGATCAACTTGCCAATAGTTAAGGCCCTGGCTGCACCTCAGGATGGGCCCTGCCTCCCGGACCTCCGGGCACCCAAAGGCCAGAACCAGGAGGCCTGATGCAGAAAGTCTCCCCGGGAGTGCACGGATGGAGCAGATGTCCCCGAGGACCACAGTGGGATTCATGCGTGTACCACAAAGGCGCCAGTTGGGTATTTTTCTCCTTCAGACTACCACGAATTTGTGTCTTTTGGGGTTTGTCGAACATAGAGTGTGAACACCCCAATTTCAGTATTTATTTATTCATTTTGGGGCAGGTTCCAACATGGCACAAGCAGAACGGGGAGAAATATACTACACTGCCCCTGCTTTGTGCGGTGGCTCTGCCCACAGTGGGGGTGAAGCGGGGCTTGCATTGTAGTATGAGGGCAAGTCTCACTGGGGAAGCACACAAAACGCTGGGGTACTGGGACAATGATGAGTCAGGCCAGGGTGGGTCAGAGGGTTCCAGGCCAGTGGGACCCATTGGCGCCCCTTCCCACTGCCAACCTCGCCACTCCCATTGTCCTCAAGCTTCTCTGTCTCACTTCTGCATTTTTCAAATTCTTGCTACACTATGTTCATTATATAGGAATTTTCCTTTTCTTTTTCCTACTCAAAAAATATTCCCCTACTCAGACATTACCTCTTCCCTGAAGCTTATCATGACATCTTCCACCCCTGGGCATGGTTGTAGACTTAACACCCCATACAAATTGTCATTTGTAGACTTAACACCCCATACAAATTGTCATACACAATTGCCATACACCCCTTAACACTCCATACAAATTGTCATTATAGCGGTTATCACAGTGTCCTGTGACTGTTAGTTCAAGTGTCTCTTCTGCTGGGAAGCTGCCCTTGAAGCAGCTCTTTTTTTGCTTTATGTCATCAGTTTTCACCACAGTGCCTAGCACATAGCAAGGACTCAACAAATTTTATTGAATGAATGAAAAAACATAGTGTACCAAATGTCAGTGTACTAAAATTCTTTTGACTGCTAGTTATAGAAATCCAATTCAGGCTGGCTTGAGTGAAAAAAAAAATCGGCTCACTGATTTGAAAAGTTTCAAAATTTGAAGGATTTCAGGCATGGCTTGATCCAGCTACTCAAAAAGAGGTTGTCTGGAATGTCTCTCCATTTTTTGGTTCTCCTGTGTGCGCTTTATTCTCAGACAAGTTCACACCTTCTGGGCGAAAGATGGTCACTAGTAGTTCCAGGTTTTTCTTCTACCAGCTGAGCAACCTCCAGAGAAAAATGTCTCTTTTGGTCTTCCTGAGCAATATGCTCAGCCCTGGAGCCAGTGAATAGGAGCAGCCACACTAGAAACAATGGACTGAGAGGGCAAAAGGCTGGTTCTAGAAAGAGAAATCTGGGAGCTTTAACAGAAAAAGGCAGAAGTAGGCAGTCAGAGCAATGGGTGCCCATGAGACCCATGGGGTGAGTATGGCTCTTACTTCTCCCAGTCTCAGCAAACACTGGGCACCACTTGGATAAAATACACTCCAAGAGTGGAAGGATATGTCTCATTTTGTGGGATACACACAGAATTCCACATTGTCTCCTTTACTGAAAGACCCCTCACTTTTATTGCCTCAGAATCTTCAAGGATTTTTGCAGGGCCACACTTTGGGGACTGCATTTGTGAGAGACATCCTTGCTTAGCTCCCCACGGCCTGGCTTCACAGGGTGTTTCTTGAAGTGACCAGAAAGACCCTGACTTTCTTCTGCCTTTCACCCTGGGGCCACGGCTCAGGTTTATATTTGAGGTTGTCTGCTTCATGCTGGAGCATCTCGTCAGTTTCTGGCTCTCTTGTTGTCCCCATTTCTTGATTTGAACCTTTTCCCTAATTGCCCTTCCACTTTTAAAATAAAAAAATCACTTCTGATTTCAAGTTAAACTCACTTCTGAATTAAATTTTTCATCGCTTTTGATTTTTAATTGCCGAAAGTTTTTGGAGAATGTCACTAGATTTTTCCAAAATTGTATATTTTTTGTCTTTTGTGTTAAGAGTTCAAAACAGCATTATTTATGACATTTCAAATTTATTTTGGGCAAATGGTCCGAATGCAATCCTCCCACTGACACAGTATCTCCTTACTGGTAATATCTTCTTATAAACAGAACTAGTCCAGTTTGACGTATTCCTTTTGGAGCCAAGTGTAAACATTATCTAAATGTTGGGTGTAATCCTAGATTGAGAAGGAATCTGTGTGGAATTTGTTTTGAACTAAATGATGTCTGTATCTGTTCAATTCAGAACTCTTTGTTTTCCCGAAGCTGGCTGCTAGTATTAATTGCTCTTGCGATTTCTTTAGCTGCAATACAAAAACAATATTTAAATTCATTCTGAATAGTAGCTCTCTTTTTTTAAACATGTCCAGTGATTTAAAGGCTCAAAGATTCAATGATGAAACACAGTTTTTAGCATCTTGACTGACAAACTCAGCTGCATTGACACCATCTGAGTTACCGTCATGTCGTATAAAGCCATTTATTGTGTCTTATGACCCAGGTTTGTCAGAGACTTCCAGCACCCACCAATACCCAGGTCTTCCTCTCCCCGTTGGCACACTGCAGGACTTCATTTCCAAGCTTCTTGCAGTGAAATGGTGCCATGTGACTGAGTTCTGGCCAATGGAATGTGGTGGAAGATTCCACAGAGGACCTAATGGCCTTGGAAGATGGTAGAACTACAGATGAAATCTTGAGTCCCTGAATGACTGTATGGATCAGAGCACATCCCTCTCCCTCTTAAAGGCATTTATACATGATGTAAGGGAGGAATAGACCTAAACTGTTCTAACGTGTGGATATTTTGAAGTTTGTCAAAGCAGTTAGCTTATCCTAATACAACAGGTGCTGATATTGTTTTGCAACTTATGATTTTTACATCCTCTTTTCTCAAAATTAATCAACATTTAGAGAACATTTATTAGGTGCCAAGCAAGGGCCTAAGTTGTGGGAAATTATTAATAAAAAGGAAGAAGACATCATCCCTGCCCTGAAGAGACTTGAAATTTGCCCAAGGAATTTGGAGTGTACTCTGGGAACAAACAACTGGGCAACTAATTATAAGACAAAGTGATTGATAGTGTTTACTAAGGATGCAGATGAAGTGTTGGGCAGGAAGAAATGGGAAGGACTCCCAAAGGGGGCGCTCTTTGGGCCCGGCAGAGAAGGGACTGGGGTGAGGGAGGGCAAGGCAGTGTGGATATAAGGGTCACTTGAGCAAAATCTCAGAATGAGTTAAGTCCTTGGCATGTTTAGTGCAAGTCTAAGATGTCTTAGGGACCAGGAGGCTGGGAACGTGGGCAGGACAGGGCTGGATCCCACCTTGCTGGCCAAGCTAAGGGGACTGGACTTCATACCGGTAGAATTTGGTTTCCAAACTCTTCTGATCTTCAATAAATAATTTAAAAACCTCCCCTAGTAGATGTATTTATTTATAAAGGCCGTACATATTGTCATACTTATATTAATATATTATCTATATTATAAATAATACACAAACAGTAGAATTTTTTAAAACTTTGAGATGAAAAATAGATAAAAATTAAAGTTTGGATATTTTCAGCTGTACCCCACTGGCTTGGCTTGCGCACGCCCTTGGGTGCAAACATCCTCTTTGGAGGCCCCTGCAAGAGACAAAAATGAGGTGGTGAAGGTTTAGAGCAGGCGACAGCCCTTTAGGTCTGTGTTTAAGGAAGGTAACATAAGCTGCCGGTCGAGGTTGACTTGGAGGGGAAGACATCAGAGACAGGACAGTGAGTTCTTGGTACGAGAACACTTTTATTTTGTATTTTCCTCGGGAGTTTACACATCTCCATTTGTTGGCTCCTTCTGACTCCAAGGTCTCCAGATCAATGTATTTCCATATCTGGAATCCTCAGGGGGACAGAGAGGACCAAGAGAGTAGGGTTGAGGAGGTGGGGAGGAGGATGAGACTCCTTCCCTCCAGCGAGCATGCAGTGGAGATGCTGCCGGAACCGCTTGGAGGGAACCGGTGCCACGGGAAGCAGGAGAGCCCACATGGGCGGCTCATTCTTAGCATCCCAACACAACTGGCCTGTGCACTCCGCTCCTGGAGACACCCGCTGTGTGCCCTGCCAGCCATGACAAAAGCACCGATCTCAGAGTCAGGAGGCTCTGGGTGGTTTCCTGAGGCTGGCAGCAAGCCCAGCTGCTAGCGAGGACTGGTTATGGGCAGGCTGTAAAGTAGAGTGTCTCTCCAGTCCTCAGATTCACCTTGATGTCCCTTCATCTTAATTCCTCGATCATCCGCTCATCCATTCCTTCCAGGTGCCCAGCGCTGCAAACCCGCTCTCAGATAGGAATCCAATGCCAGTTGTTTAAGCCTTAATAGGAATTTAAACCAGCACATTGGCTCACGTCTGTAATCCTAGCACTCTGGGAGGCTGAGGCGGGTGGATTGCTCAAGGTCAGGAGTTCGAAACCAGCACATTCCTGCCCAGAGGTATTTCCGCTTCAAGCCTTCTCCCTCCCGTGTCTCTTGTTAGAGGGACAACAAGGATGAAACAGGAGGCATGGGACGAGTGTGGGGCGGGGACTCCACTGCAGAGCTCCAGAAATGAGTGGTCACCTGTTCCCCTTGTCCATGGCTGTGCAATCTCCCTTTCCATTTAGGTCACAGAGAAACACTGGCCTTTCTGTGTCACGTGGATGCGTTGCTCACAGAGGCTTTAGGTGTAGAATCTTGAAAAGCTCTTGAACAAAAGGATTTTTAGCATTTTTCTTTTCTTTGGCTCTGTTCCACGAATGCACCGCAGGAGGTAGGTTAGGGACACACACTCCATAAGATGATATTTAAAAGGAGAATGATATCCTTGTGGTTTAATATTTCAAAGCTTATAAAGTTGAAAGTTAAGTTAATTTGGGTCTCTCCCCGGTGTTTTCTTACCACGATACGTGTTGTCTTTTCTTTCTTCTTTCCATTCCACAATAGCACACCCTCCCCCATGCTTAGTACGAGCTGCTGCGTTTTCACATGCCCTTGCAAGTGTCTGCCGCTGAAGTCACCGCCCTGCGCATCTCTGTTGGTAAAGATCACTTCCCCGTCACAGTGGCTTACGCGGGTCACTGGGAAAGGCAGAACTGAGTTCACAGTCATAATGACATGATCGGTATCGTGCTTGATGTATATGTAGCATCTAAATTATACGCTATCATCTGGTATATTTGCTCATCTCCAGAAAGAAGTAAAAGTTCATGTCTTCATAAGTTGGAATTTAGGCAAAATTAGCTTCAAGCATGAACTCCGGGTTTTAAGAGGACACAGTTGAAAAATTTTTGTGATTGTTCAGGCTCAGCTCATGGTACATAGTTGGACCAGTCAGAGAGCCTTTCTGAGTCTCACTTCTCTCAGTGGGGCATGAGATGGGGAGCCCACCACACGAGGTTAGAGTGACAGCAAAGCAAGATGCATGTAGTTATATATATACAGTCTATTAGTGCTATTAATAAGTACTATTACTACTACCCATAAGTATACTGCAATATACAGAGTACTATAGTACTATTCATAAACTATGATATTTTGTAATGCTAGAATTATAATGCAAATAAGAATATATTAGCATATTCTGTCAGGGCATCCTAAAGATAACTAAAGTAATCAGTTCATTTAATGCATTGCTTGTATCAAAAATTTGACTAGAGAACAGGCTCAGTATACAACAAAAAGGCCTCTTTGCATGATTTTTCCTGTGACAAATCAAATCAGAGTTACCAGTGTCCTCCTGTAAATCCTGAGGAGTGGAGGCTCCTGCAATTATTACTGAGTTAGTCTGGGAAACGGAAATTAATTATCCAGTTCCCAATTCTACTAATTTAAATGTGTGTAAAATGTTTAAAGGAGCAGCAGGAGTATGGGATGTGATCAAAATACTTTATTTCTGGTCTCCTCCTGTGCCTGATGGATATTGCAGTAGGCTGAATAATGGCCCTTAAAAATGTCTGTGTCCTGGCCGGGCGTGGTGGCTCATGCCTGTAATCCTAGCACTCTAGGAGGCCGAGGTGGGAGGATCGCTTGAGTTCAGAAGTTCAAGAACAGCCTGAGCAAGAGCGAGACTCTGTCTCTACTAAAAAATAGAAAGAAATTAGCCAGGCAACTAAAAGTAGAAAAAAATCAGCCGGGCATGGTGGCGCATGCTTGCAGTCCCAGCTGCTCGGAAAGCTGAGGCAGGAGGGTTGCTTGAGCCCAGGAGTTTGAGGTTGCTGTTAGCTAGGCTGATGCCATACCACTGTAGCTCAGGCAACAGAGTGAGACTGTGCCTCAAAAAAAAAAAATGATGTCTGTCTGTGTACTAATCCCTGGACCCTGTAATATGTTGCCTTACATGGCACGAAGGATTTGCAGATGCACCTAAATTAAGAAACTTGGGATGGGAAGATGATCCTAGGTTATTTGGGTAGACCCAATGTAATCACAAAAGTCCTTATATTAATAAGAGAAACACAGGAGGAGACAGGAAGAAAAAAGTAACGCGACCACTGAAGCAGAGACTGGAGTGATGGGTCCACAGGCCAGGAATGCCACAGCCTCTAGAATCTGGAAGAGTCAAGGAATGGAGTCCCCAGAAGGAACCAGCCCTACTGACACTGACTGTAGCCTGGTCAGACTGATTTTGGACTTCTGACACCCAGAAATGTAAGAAAATATAGATGTGTTGTTTTAAGCCACTAAATTTGTAGAAATCTGTTATAGCAGGAATAGGAAACTAATGCAGAGATTATGAGGAAACCAAATCACCACATCAAAACATCCCTTTGGACCAAACCAACTAGCCCTTTTTTATTCATGGCCACGCAGTGCTTGCTAATTGTTCATGTGGTTTATTACCCTCGCTAGACTGGATCATACACTCTCAGGGTAATTACATCCTGCGTTCTTCTGAAGTACCAAACTCAATACTCTCATAGAACACAGTCACACTGTACCAGACCCAGCCGAGCCCAAACTGACGCATCTGGACATGTCTTATGAATTGAGGGGGTGACCGTCTCCAGGTGGTTATTTGCAAAAGTGGAATTTTTGAAGAGGAGAGAAGAGTGAAGGTGACATGTGAGGACCGAGGGCAGGCATGAGCAGGAGGATGGGACATTGGCACTTGCGCCTTCTCAAGCCAAACTCATGCACTAGGCTGAGTCCAGTTGAAGTGCTTTCAAGAACTCTGAAATGTGGGGCCCAAGTGGCCCCTGCCCAGGCAACAAAGTGTGACACCAGGCGGAGGACAGAGGCATTCTCCCCACTTCTGTATTGAGTAGAGCACAGTGAGGAATGAGGGACAAACAGCATCAGTTGACCCCTCCTTGAGATCAGACTGGGGCACCCCTGGACACTGCGCCCTGATCATCAAATCGGTAAGGACCCCTACGGCAGAGGCAAGGGACAGTCAACACCCAAGGGGGATCAGGGCCAGGAGCCTATGAAAGGACCATTGTGAGCACTGGTAAGACCCTCCTTGGGACTCTCAGAAACAATTGGAGAGGACTCTACTTTGTAGCCACAGGTGTAGGTGATGGGGAGGAGGCCACCACCTGTATTTGGTAGGTGGCAGCTCTAGCCAGCAAAATACAAGCTGTCAGTGTTAGTTTACTCTTATCTGTGCCCTCTGGCTGGTGGAGCCAGAATCTCTCAGGCATCAGTTGGCTTACTGCTTTGAGATTAAATTAATTTAATCATAGGAATGGACTTAGGAGCTTCTGGACCAAGATGAATAAGAACCAACTAAAAAGCAGATATTTTGTGTTTCAAAAGCATTGAGCTCAACTGGGTGTTAGTTTCACCTACTATTATAATTTGCTGATGGGACGTGGCCCCCTTGCCGTGGGTAGGCTGTGGGAGTCAGATTTCTGATATCTTTTTGCTGATCATGGTTTCCCAAGTCCTTAGCACAGAGGCTGACACATAGAATCACTGCATGAATATTTATATGACCCAAATAAATCCTTGCAGTAGCTAAGTCAATGATGCCTGTTATTGATCTCTTACTTTCTCTTTTGCCTTTTACCTCCTAGAATTGTGGAGTGTTATCACATCAGCGAGAAAAATTCATCTTCTTCTTGAGCAGCAATTTCATTATAGGGCCGAGCTAAGACAGGGAAACCATAAAGAGTTTTGTGTAGGGCGAGAGGATGGGAATTTGAGCTTACCCTCCTGTGCCTTGGCTGTGCGTCATCCTTGAAAGCCATTGAGTGACATCTGGCAAAAGTCCCAGGAGCCACCCCTCAACCTCCTGGGACTTTATGAAAAACCTCATCTAGGTTTTTTGTTACTTTACGACTTTTCTGGGAATCCGATGGAGACGTGGGCTGAATTATACTTGCCTAGAATGCGAACCGTGAGCCCCAAGTCACGTCCCTCTCACCCTGTGCCGCATGCCCTCCCAGGGCCTCCGGGAAACACAAGCAGAGGTAGCATAGGCTGGCCTCACAGATATTTGCGAGCATCACAAACCCAGTTCCCTAATTGCTCTCAGCGGAGGGATTAGAACAGCCCCTGCTACAAAACTCCCCCACCACCGAACATTTCAGAGTCCAGGCTTGCAAAGCCAACTCAGGGAGAGCTTTGCTCAAATTACTGGGCCGATATTATGTGAGTGCAAGGTTGCCAAGGAAAAATGAGTCAGACACTAATCCCTTTGCTAGGAGATGAGAAACAAAAAAGGCTGGCAGACTTTTACTGTTATAATTACCTGCTTCCAGAACAATAAAAAAGGGTTCAGATCTTCCACTTACAGTTGTACATTATTACATTCCCATAAAGCAACTTGAACTATTACCTCAAGACGTAAGCCTTGGGCCTTTTGCCTTTCATCTGTGTTCAAGTTGGAGCTCCAACCATCAGAGTTAAGAAAAACTTAGAATTAAAGTTTCCTTAGGAGGTTTTAGTTATGAAAATTGGAACCAAAGAACATTTAAACCTTGTTGCTTTCTTGAAAGATTCTTTAAAGTTTAAAAATGCCTCCAGGGGATGACAACCAAAGGTAACGTGGGATCCTGGAATGGAAAAAGAACACTAGGTAAAGTCTAAGAAAATCTAAATCATGTTTGGGCTTTGGTTTAAATTGTGTCGATATTGGTTCATTAACTGTGGCAAATGTTCCACACTAACGTAAGTCGGCAACTCGGTGGGGGACTCTCTGCACTGTCGTCACAGTTTTTCTGTAAACCCAAAACTATTCCAAAATAAGAATTTTATTTAAAAAGAATGCCCTGTTCTCATGGATGACTCTTTGAAGATTAGTTTTGTGACAACAGCAGAGCTCCAGTAGATCATCTGGACACCGCCATTTGGGCTAAACCAAGTGCCCGTGAAATGGTGTCTAGACACGACTCCAGATGAATTCTTCAGACCTCTTGGCCACAGAGAAGATTCTGGTTTCATTAATGATCTTGGAGTCCAGGCATTTCAGAGATGCAAGTAGGAAAATGACAAGTGATTCTTTTATGGGAAACAGATCAGAAGTGGAAGAAGAGAGGCATCAAGGAATATTGTGGGAACAAGTCCTAAGGGTGTGTGTGTGTGTGTGTATTTGTGTGTGTGTATGTGTGTGTATTTGTGTGTGCGTGTGTGTGTGTGTGGTATCTCTGGGCTTCGTTGTGTTTTCTCATTCTCAGATCTGGACTTGATTCCTTCCCCATGCTGCTTATTTGTTTTGGGGGATGATTTCTGTTTCTTCTCCACTAAGAAACTACCTTCAGCTCCTGAACTGTCTTCTAATCTCTCCTCTTTCTAGGAAACTTTACTAGGCTAGGGGCTCAGGTGACAGAACTTGCTCAACTCTGACCTGTTTTGCTTAGAGTGCTACATCAGTGTACCATAACATAGAGTAACAACAAGCTTTCATAAGCAAATCTGCCATCATACAGAGTCTAGTACCTGTTTGTGTTAGATTTTTAAGCCACTCCAAAACGCCAGACTTTGCTGCAGTCACTCCATTGGAACCATTATCATCGGGTTCCCAGTGACTCCCTCCCCGCCACGTGCCAAATACAGTGATTAATTTCCTGGTCTCATTTTGCTTGACTTCTCACCAGCACTTGGCACAGTTGCCTACTCACTCTTCTTGAGTGAAGAACTTTCTGTTCTTCCATGACACCACATTCTCCTGGTTGTCTTGCTACTTCAATGGTCGCTCCCTCTCGGTCTCTTTGGCTGTCATCTAATCTTATTGCCCTGTCACTGTTGCATGCCCCAGGCTTGGTGCCTGGCTCTCTTCTCTGTGTACATGTCTTCCCTCGGTGATTGCACATGGACTTAAACACCACCTAGATGCTGATGATTAACTGAGATGTCCCTGGGATTCATGCTCGTATGTCCAGCATTTTACTGGATGGCTCTTCCTGAATGTCTAGTAGACATTTCTAACTTAATATGCCAAATCTACAGCTCTTCCTTCTCAAGAAAGTTCAGATTCCTAGGTAAAGGAGAAATGTTATTGTATCAATAATTTACAATCTCTCAGCCCTGTGTTCCCAAGGCTAAGCTAAATATAGCAAATGGTCATTAGTAAGAGGCAACATACTTTAAAATAAAAAACATGAGAGATACATGTAAGTTGAAAACTGAATGAGATCAGGAATTACACATATTTTAAATTTACTACTAATAATATTTAATGAGTACTTCTTTTGTGCCAGGTACTGTTCCAAGTACTTCACATGTTTAACATTATTCAACTCTTGCAATAATCCTACGGGCAGATATTATGGCTCCATTTTCTTTTTTTTTTTTACTGACTGGGCTAGCTAGGCATGGCTCCATTTTCATATCAGAAAATGAAGACACATAGAGATTAAATAACTTGTCCAAGGTCACAGAACCAGTTAACAATGACTAAAATTTGAACCCAGACAACCAAATACAGTGTAGGGAGTCAGGTGGAAATTACGGGGCTATTTCCTACCCAGATTCATGTGCCTACTCAAGGGAAATTTCATGCTTCATATTCTATTACCAAATTCTGTGGCCTTTGACCTTAAATAGATGTAGAAACTCCATGCAAAATGCTATGGTTTGCACGTGTCCCTCAAAGTTCATATGTTAAAAACTTAACCCCAATGTAACAGTCTTGAGAGGTGGGACCTTTAAGAGATGACTAACTAGGTCACAAGAGCTCTGTCCTCAGAAATGGGTTAATGCTACGACTGTGGGAGTGGGTTGGTCATTGTGAGTGAATTCCTGATAAAAGGATGAGTTTGGCTTCCTCCTTCCATCCTTCTCTCTCTCTCCCCTTCCACCTAACACCGTGGGATGATGCAGCAAGAAGACCCTCCCCAGATGCAGATTCCTTGACCTTGAACTTCTCAGTGTCCAGAACTATAAGACATAAATCCCTGTTCTTTATACATTACTCCGGTCTCAGGTATTCTATTATAGCCACACAAAAGGAACGAAGACACTAAATGCAAAAGGAACAAAAGGAATCCCTTGGTTCCATTATACAAAATATTTCAGAAACGCTTTTTTTTAAAAAAAGAGAAACATTTATAAATAAGATTTAAAAATAAGTTTAAATTCATAGTCAGAATAGAGTCCAATCTGACCCAAGAGCGACTTCTGCTAACACAGGCATGGAATGTGGGACAAAGAAGGTCTCAGAGAGCGAGCCACTGCAGGTCCTAAGTGCAATGCGTAGCCCCCTGTACCTTTCTGCTTGACACAGATCCTTGCAGAAGTGAATTGCACCGATGGATGCAAACCCTGCACGCTTTTCCCTCGAGTGACTTGGCATACGCTCTGTTAACTGCATCACTGGAGTTCAAATCCATAGCTCTGCACAGCTGCGCCTTGGTCCCCCACCCACAGGACAGTGAGGTCTGTCTGTGTCCTCACAGGAACCCACTGACTTACTGGCTCCCACAGACACAGACACGAGCCACTGGGCACTGAATTTTAAAAGCTGATAGTATAGTTTTAAGCAATGACAAATATTGGTGTGGAAAAGAAAGTTGGGAAATCCAAGCGAGCTCTTGAAAGGCACTCATTTCCATAAACACTTTATAGAAACTGTTATTTTCAGAAGATGCCCAATTTCTGTCAGAAAAAAAATTTAATAAGAAGTCTTTTTTTCTTCCAAACATATTGCATTATTCAGTCTAAAAAAAGTTTAAAAAAACTTCTCGAGGATTGAGCTTTTTAGTAAAAAAATTTTCAAACAAATGAAATCTGTTTTTTTGGTATCTTTTTAAGGATGGGATTTTTATAAAGATTATGCACAATGTTTTTGAAACATTTCCTTTCCCTAATATACACCAACATACTTTTTGCTAAAAACTTCCCAAAAACATGCTTATTAAACAATGAAATAAATGCGGGAATGTGTATGGTCCACTAATTTCGAACTAAAACATCTCCCTCATCTTGCCTTTTGCTACACTGTTTATCATATTTTTTCCACTTCTGAGTAAAAGACCTATTTTTTTCCTAAAAAAGTTAACTATGTAGTCCAAATGTTAATGCTCATCTAAACTGAGATTCTTTTTCTGTTTCTTTGCTTTCTGATAAGTAAACTCTGTAAAACTTAACATGTAAATAAGCAAAAAATATACTATCAAAAGATAAAAACAGAGCAAAGAAACAATATAAGCAGATGTTTTGAGAGTTCCCACTTTTCTTTGTTTGAGATCACCATAAGAAAAAGAGATGCGATACATATCTCTTTTATTTAATTGTTATTAAGCACTGAAGAGCAACAGTGTAGCCAGATGTTTTAAAATAGAGACAAGAAGCTCAGATTCCAGGGAGATATCTGTTATATTAGCCTCAAGTGAGTTTATCTGTTTAGGGTTTAAATGAGAAGACCATTTCATTCTTTCCTAACCCACGGAAAACGGTTCCTTTCAGGATCTCAATAAAGAGCAATTCACACGCCTGGAAGCCTAAAAAAGTGTTTTGCAGTGAAAACCACCCGTCTGTGTACATACGTTCAGGAAATGCAAATGCAACAAGAAGGAGGTGACCCCGAGAGCGGCTCTTCAAACCATCCCAGTTCCTGCCATGCAGGAGGAATTCTGAAGCTATTAAAAGCTGTCTGTCAAACTAGACATGCTTTTTAAAAAAGAGGAACAAAGAATTTACTTACATCTCGGAGTTGCACGGCGAGGCCTCGCCTCTCCGCCCGGCAGACTTCTGCCTGGCCACTGATCTTTCACCCTGGCTTGACAGCTGGTTTAATCTGCGAGTGGGGCTGGAATGCTTGGTTTTGCACTTGCTGTTCTTTTCCGTCTTCAGAGGGCCGGCGGCCTGGCCATTGCCATGGCAACCAGGAGGAAGCGGCTGGCCTACCAGTTTCCTTAACCAGAGGCAGGAGAGAACCTGCCCTGGCGACCGCTGGCCACCCTTTTGGGATTCTAAACTGGGAAGTTTCTAGAAGAAAGTGAGGAGACTGCTGCTGTAGGCTGACCCCAAAGGATTGACACAAATGGAAGAAATTCTACGGTAGCAGGAAATTGAATGGATTAAATGTAGAATGTAGAGACTCCTTGATACTTTTACTTTCATAATTCGCTCCACTCTTTGCAGCCTGTTGAATTAGGGCAAATGTCTGCACTCGTGTAGAAAAGTGGCCTGTTGTGGTTGTTCCAAAGGGAAAATGAACTAATCTCAACTCCCAAGATGTAGCTGTGTTCTCTCTTTTGTTCAAGGTCAATTTAAAAGAAATCAGAAGCCACAAAACAGATAAATATGTAAAAATTAGTCTATATACATTAACTGATGTCTTAGTGCATTTGGGCTGCTATAACAAAATCCCATAAACTGGGTATCTTTATTTATTTCTCATAGTTCTAGAGACTAAGAAGTCTAAGATCGAGGTGCTGGCAGATTTGGTGTCTGGTGAGGACCTGCTTTCTGGTTCATAAATGGTGCCTTTTAGCTGTGTCCTCACGTGGTGGAAAGGAGAGAGCTATGATCTCTTGAGCCCCTTACAAGGGCACTAATCCCATACATAAGAGCTTCAACCTCAAGACTTAATCACCTTTCAGAGTCCCCACCTCCTAATACCATCACATTGAGGATTAGACTTCAACATATGAATTTTCGGGGGAACGCAATCATCTAGTCCTTAGCAACTGATGGGGACTCACTAAATACGGAAGAAATGAGATGGATGGTGGTGATGGAAGAAAGACTCATTAATTAAAAACACTAGGGGACTAGAGCAATTGATTTGTAATTACTTGGATACAGATTATCTACTAATTTAAAGAAGCGAGCATTTCCCTAGGGAAATTCATTCATTCATTGATTATTCATCTAGTGGATCCTTACCACATACATGCACTGTGCCAGGAGATTTAAAAGACACAGAGATAAGTGCCATATTTCTTGTATTTAAGGAAGTTGGAAGGGGCAGCTATATAAGTTGATTGGGAGAAATGTTTGAAGGGAGATGCAAACACAACACATGGGAGTCCCAGAGAAGGTAGGGCTACCTTTTTCCAAGGATATTGGAGAAGTCTTTGTGGAAAGGTAGTATTTTATCTGGGCCTTAAAGGATGGCTGTAAAGGATGGCTAGGATCTGAGTGGTCAGATACAGGGAGAATGGGCAATAATGCCTCTTGGAGTGATTCTTTGACCAGTGGAAGATGCAGGCTGATAGATAAATCCCTTCTCCTTTTCCAGCCCAGACGATTCCTACACACATGGCTTCTCAGGTGGCCCACGGGATCAAGGAACTTAGCAATTAAGAAAACTGCTGGAGCAAAGGTTTGGAGATTGGAAAGTACCCGGCCTATTCAGCTATTTTGAAAGCTAGTGAATCATAGTTAGGATCAAGGGAATTGAGCACACACAGAGTCTACTGCTGTTGGGTGTTTAGTTTCAGCAACACAGATGCATAAATTCTACCATATGAGAATAGCAAAACAGATCTTGGTTCAAATCCTAATTCCGTTACCTTCTTGTGCATTATTTAAACTTTATGACCTTAAGTTTCCTTATCTGTAAAGTGGAGATAATAATACCTTGGGAAAAGGTTGAGATGAGGACTAAATGAGATAATATATGTGGACAGGATGCCTAAGAATGAGGGAGGAAGGCTGGCCAGGTGCCTCAACTTCCCAGAGCAACCGTGGCTAACCCAATGGCTTGTTGTACTCAACCTCTGTTCCAACACCTTTCTCTCTTGCCCACCTCTACTACTGAGACTGGAAAGCTACAATCCTCAACTCAGCAGTCTCTTGCAGCTGGGATTCCAGGTATAGTTTAAGCTTTATTAATTATTTATACTTGACTTGGAACATAGTCATGTGGAGAGAGGACCGTGAGATTTTGGGAATTGAGTGAGATGAGAGAGAGCAGAGTACTGGGCATATCTTGCTAGCAGGTGTCTCAGCAGATGTGGCATGGCCTGGGATCTAGCTGCTGTGGGGGTGGCTTTCTGATTGAGTTGCTTCCTGGTTGTGGCAGGCGTGGCATGATTCTGAGTGTCACTGGCTTCCTGTTGGAGAATGTGGCCTCTTCATCCAGAAACTTCCTGATTGTGGGAGAGACAGCAGCTTCTTGGATGGCTCACTTCTGTGGTGACTTTGAGAGTTCAGCCCAGACTCCATTTCTTCCCAATGACTCAAGGAACTATCTGTATGCCTTAAGAAATTCCTAGCTGGTTTAGACCAGCTAGAGTGGACTCTGTTGTCTGTAACCAAGAACACGGAAAGACACACCAGTGCCTTAGTTCTGGCAGACACAAGGTAAGTGGAAGTTTGCTGGTACTGCCTCTTCCGCTTTGTTTTAAGGACTAAGACAAACGACAGTAAGTATTTAGTGTAAACTGGGCACATAGAAGGCAGTCAACAATGGTAGCTATTATAATTATTACTCTTTATTCATGACCCGGATGCCTTCCTGGACCTCTTGCTTAGTGAGGCTCAGGGCTGAAGGCCGAGACGGGGGAGATAGGTACCTCCCTGGGAACCTGAAGGCCAAGCACAGAGCCACTGACGAAATGTGGCTGCATCTTTGTGTGTGGCATGTTAAACATTTACCACAGGTTTTATCTCGCCCTATCACTTTAAAGCATTCACTTCCATTTGTTCTTTGTGTTAACTGGGTCATGTCGCTGAAGTTGATTTAGCAAAAATGAATGTTGGGAAAACTAATAAAACCACACCTTAGACTGCCTGTTTTGCTCAGCTGCAGAGCCAACGGGTGGTGGACAAGTGTTTGTTCACCATGGGATTGAATTCTAGTTTTGTCCTTGACTAGTTTTTGTTTTCTTTCTTTCTTAATCACAAAAGCCACGTAGGTTCCTGATAGCACATTCAGATAATACCCCGTGTATGAAGTAAAAGGGAAAATCCGCACCCACCTTTCCAACTTATCTTGCAGAAATAACATCTGGTGTAATCCTGCATTGAAGTAAATCTTGCTTTGTTTTCAAACTTTAGCAACTGCTTTGATTGTTCATGAACCTGATCTTTACCACAAGGCCTCAAATTCCACAATTTCCAATGCCCTTTCTCTATGTATTCTCATCCGCGGTCTCTACCACCACCTACGTAACCGCCGTGAAATCGCTACCAGTATGTTCTATGACCGTTTCGTCAGTCCCGTGCAACTTCAGGAGCCATCGCAGGGTCTCCCTTTCCTTCCCAGCCCCTTCTTTGGCAACTTCAACTTGCTGCAGGGTATGGACATTCACGTCCTCACCTAGTGGCCTTGGAGAGCCCTAGACCTTGTCGTCTGCGCAGGGCTCTGTGTTTATTGTTTTTCCTACACTCCCGCCCTGCTCCATCCTCACAGGAACCTCCAGATATCTGGCTTTCCCTTGTGTCTTCTCTCCGTCCTTGACTCCACCGCCCACTGCCTCCACACTGCGCCACCCCCACTCAGGTGACACTCCCCACCCATGACCTTTGCTCTCTGCTCCATGCCAGGCCCCTGGGTCACCCCGCCACCCACTTTCTCAGCTTCTACTCGCAGGGTGCAGGCACTCACGGGGAAAATGCAAAGAACCAACTGTTCCTGCAGCTGGGCTTCAAATGAACCCCTGACGCTATCCACCGAGTCTTCCCGCCGGCACTTGCTCAGAGGCTCTGATAACTCTTCTCCACGTGTGTCAAATACCCGCTTCCGTCAGGGTCCCCGTCCTTGTAGGAAGGCCTTGCCGTGGAGAGGAGCCAGGACCTGCTGGGCTTTCTTACCATGGTGCTCACACCAACAAACTACTTCTTAAACCACAAACATCTTGGACCAGGCACTCTTTAGGCACCCCTTCAGATCCTTGCAGCCACGCCTGTCTTTAGTTCCAGCCACCACATGTGGCGACCAGCCCCGCCTCTGACTAGCTGCATGCAGAGGCAAACCTCGTGCCTCACAGCCTAAGGACTCTGTCTTCACTGTGGCCTGGGACACTGCAGGCACCGCCTGGCATCCTGATAAGTGCAACCTAAAGTGTTGGGGAGTTAATGTCTCAGTGGAGTGCTGCTTTGACCAATGTGGATTGAAACTGACAGGTAAATGCCTCCCCCTTTCTCACACCAGACAGGCAGTCCTGAGGTATGTGTCACGTGGCTCCTCAGGTGGCCCATGGGATCAAGCCGCTCAGTGACGGATCTTGTACTGCCTCTCACTGCTGTGCTCTCCCTCACTCCTGCTTCTAGGGACCGTGCTCCCTAGATTACTTGCGTCTCTCTCTCTCTCTCTCTCTCTCTCTATATATATATATATATATATATTTTTTTTTTTTTTCCTAATGTTCTGCTCTCTGGGGAAATCAGGCTGAGACACATCCTTTATTATTTCCTGATTCTAAAATAAATTATTTTGCCTGTGAGCTAAAACCAGCCCTTCCCAACACCTGAGAGAGTTTCTACTATAATAGAATGATAGCCTCACCTCTTCCAGTAAACTCTCTTTAAATTTTTTTTTTTAATTTTTAATTTTTTGTAGAGACAGGGTCTCGCTATGTTGCCCAGGCTGATTTCGAACTCCTGGCCTCAAATGATCCACCCACCTTGGCCTCCCAAAGTGCTGGGATTATAGGTGTGATGGTTTTAAGGAATGTATCCTGAGAGCTTCAAAAATCCCACTTTTTGGAATACCTCTCATATATATAATTACCTCCATAAAATGGTGAGAAGAATGCCTGAAGCATCAAAGTGATATCTTCAGTCCCTGGGAGGGGGCAGGGGTTCTAAAGTACTGAAATAATTTGTCACCGTGCATCACCTTAATAGTGACATTATCCGTGAGCTTATCTGGATCTATTAAAACGAAGCAGCAGGGTCCGTACCGCTCCACGACAGTTACAGCATGTACAGAGACCAGGAGAGAGTAACGGGGCATGATCTGATACAGATGCTGGGCAGCTGGCTGGGGATGCTCTCCAGGTAAGTGACTCACTCCCGTGCTGCAGTTTCTCAGCAGATGGGATTCCAATGTGCACAACCTCCTCATCCTGAAACAAATAACCCTTCACTCGACTCTACAGCGCCACTTAGCTCTCATCCTATTGTGACATCCTATTGTCACATAGGTCTGCTAGAACTTCCCTCTGCAGGTCCTCCCAGGACTTGCTTTGCAAATCTAGTGACTCCTTCTAAGCCTTCCTCTACTTTCTCTCTTTGGCGTAGGTGACTATTAGCCAGCCTTTCCTTGGTCTTCCGTTGTCATCCGTGATTCCATGATTTTTTTTTTCTGGTGTTTCTCTTGTTGTGTTGATCACGTCCTCTCTCTGTCTCTCCTTCCTTTGAGCAGTACCAAAAGCCCAGTCCTTGACTCTGATCTTCTTCATGAGTTCTTGTCACTTGTTTCAATTATATGAGGGTCACCCCCACGTGGAGAACAAACTCAACACTGACTATTGGAAATAGGTTCGTCTTCTTGGTGTTCAGTAACCTGTCCTCAGCCTGGATGCTTCCAGAGATGCAAGGCTTGTCTCCTTATATGGCAGCTTTTTTTCACTTGGAGAGCTCTTCTATGTAAAAAGGTTTCTTAAGTATGGCTGAACTTGTCTCCTAGTAATTTTGAGGCATTGACTATTCTTCGATCCTCCAAAGGTAACTCTTCCTTCCGCTAACCCTCAGCGACACTCTGTCAACTCATAGGAAGCTTCTCTTAGTCACTCAGACCCGGAACTCCAGAAACATTTTGATTCTTTCTTCTCCTGTAATCCACAGAACAAGCAAATCACCAAGTACTGCAAGTCGTATTTTGAAATTTCTCCTGCAGAAATTGAATGTTTCAAGGCAGAATAATTAAATTATCATAGAAATAATAACTTGTCTCAAATTAATTTGTAGAGCTAATGCAATAGTGATTAAAAAAATCCAATGGTGATTCATACAAGTATCAAAAGAGGTGATACAAGTATTCTGAAGTTCAACTGAGGTAACAAAGAAAGAATATTCCAATAATTAAGGGTGATGAGAGATTAGTTATATGAGTTATTAAAACAATCATTAAAATAGTTTGGTACTGACATGGACATAGATCAATGGAACAGTTTAAGCAAGCCAGAATTTTAGTTTATTAAATATAAAAATTTGATAAGCTGGGCACAGTGGCAGGCACCTGTATTCCCAGCTACTTGGAAGGCTGAGGTGGAAGGATCATTTGAGCCCAGGAGTTCAGGGATGGCCTGGGTAACCTAGTGACACCCTATCTCTAAATAATAATAATAATGATAATAAAAAATTTGATATGTAAAAGAAGGCAATACATATCAATGAGGAGAGTAAAGATTGCTCAGCAATGATTTGAAATCACTGGCTATGAATTTGGAGGAAAATCCAAATACAGATTGTCACTGTATATTGAATGAAGTCAATTTGGGACTAATAATTTTAAAAAGACATAGAAAAGTAGGAAGAAAATTAATTGAATAGTGATTAAATCTCTAGAACACTGAGAAACTTTTAAGATAGTAAGTACTGGTTGAGTATCCCTTATCCAAAATGCTTGGGACCAGAAGTGTTTTGGATTTCAGGTATTTTTGGACTTTGACATATTTGAATATACATAATGAGATATCTTAGGGAGGGGACTCAAGTCTAAACATGAAATTTATTTATGTTTCATATGTAGCTTATACACAGCCTGAAGCCAATTTTGTGTCGTATTTTTAATTTTTTGCATGAAAAAAGTTTGTGTACATTGAACCATCAGAAAGCAAAAGGCGTCACTATCTCAACCACCCATGTGGACAATTTTTGGTTGTTTGGTATCACTATCATTCCTGTGTTATTTTTTGAGACAGATTTTTACTCTGTCACCCAGACTAGAGTGCAGTGATGTCATAATAGCTCACTGCAACTTCTAACTCCTGGGCTCAAGCGGTCCTCCTGCCTCAGCCTCCCAAGTAGCTGGGACTACAGGTGCGCACCCCCATGCCCAGTTAATTTTTTTTGTAGAGATGGGGTCTGTGTTGCCCAGGCTGGTCTTGAACTCCTGGCCTCAAGGGATCTTCCCATCTCAGCCTCCCAAAGTGCTGGGATTATAGGCAAGAACCACCACACCTGATTGGCATCACCATCATTCCTGACTTGGAATTTATATGCTACCGATAAGAATCATTTTCTTACATTTATTCACACATAAGTGCCTGACCGTAAAAAATATGGCATATCATTATTAATATAGTGAAAAAATAATATGTTCAGGATAACTGTTATAGGATAACAGCAGCACTGTTATCTCACCAGAACACCTATCTCAGCTGATAAACGACAGTAACCACAAACAATGGCAGGCTTTCAGTCTCCACTTACAATGCTGTGGTTTGATTAAGAGGTGACTGTACACTGCATTTTATGTTTTTAGGTAAAAAAAAAAAAAAAACAGAAGCAGTTGAGGGACCAGGAAGTGGGTCCCCAAGGGTTGAGGAGGCCTTCTGCTGGATGGCTTTTTAAAATTTTTCCTTTGGAGTCATCTGCCTCATTAACAACCATTTTTGTCTTACACGGCTCTGTTTGACTTTATAAATTGACGTGAATTTTTCTCCTGCTGTGAATGCACACTGCTCTAGTCCTGCAAAAAGCCCATCACGCATTTTCGCCATGTCATCTATAAGCACTTTTTATGCAGTGGTAAGAGTGTCATTTTCATTGTTGTGCACCTGCATTTTGACTGTGACCTGTCACATGAGGTCAGGTGGGGAATTTTTCATTTGTGGCGACATGTTGGTGCTCAAAAAGCTTCAGGTTTTGGAGCATTTTGGATTTCAGATTTTCAGACTAGGGTTGCTCAACCTGTCATTGATGGTTCAGCCACTTGGGAAAACAGTTTCTCAGAAGGTTAAAAAGAGAGTTACCATATGACTAGGTAATTCCACTGAGAAGTATATGCCCAAGAGAAATGAAAACACATGCTAACACAAAAATGTGTATGTGAATGTTCATAGCAGCATTATTCATAAAACTCCTAAAGTGAAGACAACTCGTGTTCATCAACGGATGAACAAATACATAAAATATATCTATACAATGGAGTATTATTCAGCAATAAAAATGAGTGAAGTGCCAATACATGTTGCAATGTGGATTGACCTCAAAAGCATTATCTAAAGAAGCCTGTCTGAAAGCATCACATATGACATGATTCTATGTATGTGAAATATCCAGAATAGGCAAATCCATAGACAGAAAGTAGAATGGGGGTTGCCGAGGGCTGGAGGTTGGGGTGAAATAGGGATTGACTGCTAAAGGTTTCTTTTTGGGGTGATGAAAAAGTTCTAAAATTGATTGTGGTGATGGTCACACAATTCTGTGAATATACTAAAACCACTGAATTTTGTACTTTATATGGGGTGAATTGTATAGTATGTGAATTATATCTCAATAAAACTGTTTAAAAAAGAAGTAATTTAAGAAATCAGAAAGGAAATGTATAAGGGCTCTCTAGAGAAACAAAACCAATAGGATGTATATAGATATATAGAAAGGGGTTTATTATTAGGGGTTGCCTCACATAATATGGAGGCTAGGAGGTCTCATGGTCTGCCATTTGCAAGCTGGTGGCCCAGGAAGACCATTGGTGCAGTTCTAGTGCAAGCCTGAAGCCCTAATGCCCAGAGGAGCCAATGGTGTAAGTCCAGGTTGGAGTCCAAAGGCCCAAGAACTAGGAATGCTGACATCCAAGGGCAGGAGAAGACGGCTACCCCATCTGACACACAGAGCAAATTCACCCTTCCTACACCAGCTATAGCTTGTTAACCCTGATTTTGCAAAGAGCTCAGTTTGCCAAATATATGTCCAAGCAGGAGGGGACTCAGGGGATCTGGGAGATGAACTGGCCCAGATATTTAAGCAACCAGTGTAATGGGATGGGTAATTTATGTATCCAGGTGGAGAGCCAGTGCTTAGGGGACTCACTGGGCTTCGTGTCTAAATCGCCACCAAACCTGTGCCTTCAGCTAAGTTGGGGTTCTGCTGGCTGCCTGCCAAAGGGTAGGTGGCTGGAATCCACTGACAGTTCACACCATGGTGTGTTCTGGGGCGTCACCCAGCTCGAGGGAGAGGGCCCGGCCCAGAGGACCTTGAGGGTGCACAGTGAAGACCAGCTCCATCATACAAGAGAGGAGAGCTCAACATGGGGACCACTCCAACATCCCTGCGCCATTCTTCACCTATGCCCCCATTTCCAGTCAGTCTTGTGCCGTGTCTAGTTAAATACCCACTCCCTGATATTTGCCAAACTATCTGGACCACGAGCATCTCTGTAGATTCTGCTTCAAGCCACAGCTGGGCAGGCAACCTCCATACATCCCCCACCTGACAGCGGATCTCTGACCAAGTTCTCCATCTACTGGTGACACTTGGTTCCCACAGAATGAGACCTCAAACCTTGCCCTCCCCAGGGCTTACCAACAATGCTGGACTCTCCAGACTGTTACATCAGACAGAATGCTCACACCTCCTTCATCCCATTACTGCTAGAAATTTCAAGCTGTTAAAAAAAAATTAACGCCTGTTAGAGGCACTATCCACGCAGCAATGAGACTACTTTTGTGACAAGCCAGACCCTGATATGACAAGCCAAACCAGAAACAACAATCAGCTTCTTGTCTTGGTGAGTGGGGAGCCCACTTGGCAAGAGGGTGGCAAGAAAGGCCATAGCAATAGTATAGAGGGCCCGGAAACAACCTCATACATACATAGCAATTATCCTTCTCAGATGTGGAAACTAAAGAGCAGAGAGTAACTTGTCCAAGTTTGCACAGCTGGTAAGTCACAGATCTGGGTCTGGGACCCAGGTAGCCTGGCCCCAGAGTCCTTCCCTACTCTGAAGTTAGAAAGATATTTTTTCTATTTTCTTTCCAATGTTTTAAAGTTTTGCTTTTCACATTTGAGTTTTTGATCTATCTATAATTAATTTTGAGTATGGTATGATTTAGGTATCCATTTTTATATGAATAATTAATTTTCCCACTTCCATTTATTGATATGCAAATATAAAATTTCTATATATGTATGAGGTTGTTTCTGAGCCTGTTATACTATTGCCATGGTCTGAATGCTTGTGTTCCTCCAAAATTCATATGTTAAAATCCTAAACTCCCAGGTGATGGTGGTAGGGGGTGGGAACTTTGGGAGGTGATTAGGTCATGAGAGAGAAGCCCTCATGAATGGGATTGGTGCCCTTATAAGACAATGAAGAGACCAGAGTTCTCTCCCTTCCATAATGTGAGGACATAGGGAGAAGGAACAATCTATGAACCAGAAAGTAGGTCCTTACCAGACTCCAAATCTGCTGGTGCCTTGATGTTGACCTTCCCAACCTTCACAACTGAGATAAATGAATTACTCTTGCTTATAAGTCACCCAATTTATGGTATTTAGTTATAGTAACCTGAGTAGACTAAGATAGTTATAGATAATTCATTCTCACTGATGGGTGAAAATTGTTCTATTGTGTAAATATAACACAATTCATTTACCCATTCTATTATGGATGGGCATTTGGGTTGTATCCAGGTTTTTACTATTACAAATAGTGAGGCCATGGACATTCTTATAAATGTGTTTTGGTGAACATGTGTATACATTTCTGTTGAGTATACACCTACCAGTGGAATTGCTAAGTTACAGAGTGCGCATCTGTTTCCGTTTTAGTTGATATTGCCTGACAGTTTTCCAAGGTGGTTGGAGCATTTTACACTCCCGCCAGTAGTGTGTGAGGGTCCCAGTTGTTCTTCACCTTTACGTGCACTTGATAGTGTCTTCTTCATTTTAGTTACTCTAGTGAGTATACAGAATTGTGGTCTTAGATGACACTTTCTTGATAATTATCTGACAGCTATCTTCTTTGTGAAGTGACACAATTGCCCATAGTTCTGCCCGTTTTTCTATTGGGTTGTCTGACATTTTAAAAAACCACGTTGTAGGAGTTCTTTATATAATAAATGAGTCCTTTGTTGAATACATGTATTTTAAATATTTTCTCCCACTCTGTGGCTTAACTTTTCACTCTAAATGGTATCTTTTGATGAACAAAAGTTCTTAATTTTAATGTGCTCTATTTTGCTTATTTTTCTTTATGATTATCACACTTTATGTGTCAGTTAAATAAATCTTTGTCTACTTCAATATTATGAAAATATTTTCCTGTGTTTTATTATAAATTCTTTATTGTTTTATTAGGTTGAACCATATGAAATTATCGATAGTCAACTTACAAAAACAGCAATTTCATATGGTTCAACCTAACACATTTAACCTACATTGTGTCTGGAATTGATTTTCATGTTTGGTGTGAGGCAGGGATCAAGGATTTTTCTTTTATTCAATTGCCCAATTGTAAGCTTTTTATAAAACAGATGACTGTATATATGTGCATCTGTTTCTCAATTCACCATTCTGTTCCATTGGTTTGTCTATTCTTGTGCCAATACCACACTCTCTTAGTTACTATAGCTTTATCAAGGATCTTTTATAAATAGGTCCTGATGTATTCTTCTTCAAGATTACCTTGCCTACTCTTAGCCTTTTATGTTTCCACTTAATTTTAGAGTCCAGTTTTACAATTATAGCTTTACATATATTTGTATTTATTTTAATTTTATTTTTTAAAGTGACACATAATAATTGTACATATTTATGAGGTACATACACAGTATGGTGATCCAATCAAGGTAATTGACATATTCATCATTTCAAACATTCATCATTTCTTCGTGTTGGGAACATTCAATATCCTCCTTCTAGCTATTTGAAACTGTATAATATATTGTTGTTAACTGTCATCCTATAGTGGGACTTATTCCTTTTTGATACTATTTTATGTGACGTCCTTGAGTTTAGAATTGTTGTTTTCTTAGTGAGTTGAATTTTATGTCAGAATGTGAGTTACCCTCTTTATTGATATTTTGTCTAAAATTAATACGGCTATCCTAGATGTTTTTGGTTCATCTTTGCCTGGTATATCTTTATTCGTCATTTTACTTTAACTATTCTCCTGTCCATATGTTTTGGATTTATCTTTTGTAAATAGAATATAGCTGAATTTTTAATACAATCTGTTTTTAATGTGGGGATTTGATCCATTAATACTATTACTGACATATTTAGATTTGTTTTCATCATCTTACTCCATAGTGGATTTATTTCTTTATCCCAATCACCTCCTTTATTTCTATTCTAAACTTTCTGAGGTTTGCTTCGCCAACGCCAACAGGGCACACCTGGTAATTCTCATCGTTCCAATGTGACTGTCGTAGATCTGAAAACTTTACTCAGGATTTGGGGTCATCATCGCGTCTCTATTTCGACAGTGATTTCTTGATAGCATATTTCCAAAAAGAGATCATCAAATCAGCATACCCCACCAGGAAGGTTTGCTAACACAAGCTTCTTGTCTTCACCTGTGTAATCTTAGTCAGTGGGGCTGGATTAAGTGAAGCATTTGACAAAGGAGTCATATATGCACATAGACATACCAGTGACGTATGTACCAGGAAAGTACCAGTGATGATGAGGGAAACAGCACAGTGATCACAAACTACAGATACCTATATTCCCTCCTTTCCTTTCCTGTCTAGCTTAGGTTCCTGGTAATTCCCATAGGAAAGTAGTACCCAATTATGTTTCCTTCAATTCACTTAAGCACAGTTTTTAAAGTAGAAAGCGGATAATAGAAACTGTTCCCAGGAAAGAGTAAATGTAATTCAGCTTAACAGTGAGATGGCTCTACACGTATTCAATCCATCGTCACACCCAGCTAGCTCAAGAAAAGAAACGAGAGCATTGCTGCTTCTCCCACTAGATGGCAGTGTTTCGCCGCTAACCAAGCCGGAGCCACAGGCTCTCGGGCAAGGCCGCCAATGCCCGCTAGGAGGCGCCCCAGGCTCCCGGCACCCGCTCCCGACTCTAGAAGCCAAATGAGAAGTGATAACAAACTTCTCTTTCCCGGGAGGAAGGAGCGATGCCACAGTCCTCGAGTGACTAAGTTAGAATTAGGGCAGGGAAGACAGCGAGAGAGTGGAAGAGGCGGAAGGCTATATTCAGGTACAGCAAACACTTCAGTGAAAACACGCTGGAAGCAGGTGCCTTCCCGGGGCTTGGGGGGCCGTCTTTGGACCTGGCTTTGGATTTGAGAGCGGAGCTTTCCGTCCTTTTTCTGCACCCAGTTGTCTTGGGAAGCGTCTGCTTTATCGGCTGCTTCAGGTCTGGGTGTGACCCAGCTTGGGATCAATTCACCTGACGAGATGGCTACTTTGCTAGGTTATTGTGCCTCTCAATTTAAAAATAAGCAACACCCGCCCCCCAACTTTTTAGAATATTTCTCTTAGCATGCCCCTTGTCATCAGTGGGTGCTTACAGACACAAATGTTGGTACAGAGAGGTGCTTGGTGTGTACTGAAGAAGTAAAATGGTCATTTCTCCAAATTCCATCCCCAGATACAACCATTGTGGCACATTCTGGTGCCAGTATTTCTCTCTGTTCATTACTATTGTCATATTTTTAAATTATCAGGCACGTTTCTTTTCACCAACAAACATTCCTCAAACATGTGAGTTGTGCACAGTGACCGGGTGCTAAATGTTTGGGGCGAGCAGACCCCTCCATGTTCTGCTGTCATAGATCCAAGGCAGGGCCATCGTTGCCTCTTGTCTGAAGACTTTCCTGCTCATTCCAAGCTAGGTGGTCTCTCCATTTCCTGTACACTGGGGTGCTCAGAGGCACCACCACTGGGTTTTCAAGAATGTTCAGTGTTCTATGATAGTTTCCTGTTGTTAATCCTTTCGTCCTGTAATTTCCTTTGAGAGTAGAAACCATGTTTAAATAAGTGCTTAATAACCGTCAATTAATCGGTTAGTTGAGCCAAGCCCCCCAGGCCTCCATTTTCCCCAGGTAAAAATGTCAGTCCCCAAATCTGTCACTTGCCTTCTTCACAAGCTCGTATCTACACTATAGAAAAGAACCAACAATATTGGGCACCAGATCTGGATAAACCATCGTGGCCAAAAGTTGAAAGTTGCTTCTTGGTTTTGGAGAGCTCATTGATGACAGAATCCTGCAAACATATTTGTACCTGAGTGTTTGTTGTTTTAAAACTCAAGTTGATTTCTCTACATGATATGGTCTTTTTCTCCCCACCTTGGGAAATTTGCCTTCTTTTAAAAATGATCTTAATGCGGTGTAAAAGGTCACTTGCTTTTCATAAGGAAACATTAAAATGTTCAGACTTTACCAGTACTCAGTGCAAATGGCAGCAACTTGTGTAATTAGCCGACATGATTTAAAATGAAATTTTGCGGTGTGGGTGAGAGCTTGTGAAAATGCTCCATCTATATGTAGCCAGTTAACATGTATGTAAATTGGTTCAACCTTTTTGAAAAGTGCGTAGTAATTCAGATCTAAGAACTATAAAAATGTTTACATTTTTAGATTCAATAATCCTACTTTTTGGAATCTATCTTAGGCAAAGAATCCAAAAGAAGTTGAATGCTACGTGCTTGAAAGTGTTCATTATAATCTTTATTTTTAGTATTGAAAACTTGGAAACAAGCTAATAATAGCTACTACTTATATGGGCTCTGCAGTTGAGAAACAGCTGTCACACACGTCATCTCCTTTGACTGTACGGTGGCCCTGGGAGGTGGACACTGTTGTTACCAGCACCTCACAGAGGAAGAGACTCATGTTCAGAGTGGTTAAGGTACACAGATCACACAGTGGGAAAAAAATGCAGAACAGAGCTGAGGTTTTCTGATTCCAAAGGCTGAACTGTCTTGTCTGTGGTAGGATGTTCCTTTACATATGTTTCCAACAGCAGGGCAAAGGTTAACTGTATGAACTTGGGGAAGTAAATGTCTAGCCATTAAAACAGTCATTGTGAAAGCAATATGGCAATACTTCAAAAATACTTGGCTAAGAAAAGAAAAGGTACAAAACCTCCCACATCTTTGCTGTGATTATTATATAAAATTAGATAGCAATAGTACTTAAGGAGTTGGAAGGGAAGGGGAAAAAATGAAAGTCATTGAAATTTGCGTTTTATTTTAGTACCATTATGCTTATAATTTCATATTGCTTTAAACCATCTGGCACCCTTTGGCTCTTTAATGGAGTCATACTGTTCTTAGGAAAAATAATATATATAGAAACTCATTCCACTGGGTTGTACTTACTTTGAGACACCAAATGTAAAAGTGCGCAGACATCGAAATAAGGCTTTGCCTGGAACTATGGATTCATAGAGTGACTAAGGCCTATGAAGAATGGGCCAGTGCTGGTGGCAGAGGCTGGGCCTGGCAGTCCCCAGCCCATGTACTGGCTGTTTCATCTCAATGACACTTGTGAAGCGAACCTTGTGTGCAGCACTGGGAGGTGGGACCTCCTAGTGAGGCTGACAAAAGAGGGATGGACTTGCCAAGTGGACTCAGGTGCCGGAAGGCTGGAGGAGTCTCCGCTGTACTCAGCACTAGAGATCAGACGCTGGATCACAGAAGGGATGTTCCTCTCGTCCTCCCCTGCCCTCAACCTCGGCTCGCCAGGACATCCACAAGGCTCCTTCCCCAAAATACTGACAGGGGCCTATTCAGCACTCCCACAGCTGACCCTGAGGCCCATACAAAGTGACTTCAGGAGGTTCATGGAAACCAGGCAGTAGAAGGAGTCAAGGACCAACACTTCAAAAATGCCACAGGGCTCTAGGGCAGGAGAAAACCACCTCCTGGATCCTGCTCCAGTCTCCAGCTCTACCTGTAGCTGGTGCTCGTTTCTTTTCTCGTGCCTTCTGCTGGTCAAACACTCTGTGTTTTGCTGCACAACTCAGTCTAGCTAGTTTTCTGTCTTTTTCAGACAAGACACGTTTGACAACCCAAAACAAGTGACTGAGGCAAAGATCTCAATCAATGGGGGTTTATTGAGCTGAAGTTTGAGGATGGTCCCAGGAAAAACACAAACCGCAGATGGATTGTGACTGTTTTTCTGAAGGGGGATTTGGGAACGTCAGTATTTAAGGGGACAGGGCATACGAAAGGAAAAGGGGGAGGAGGGTGGGCAGCGGGGCATAATGGTTACATTCTGTGAGGCCTTCACGGTCTGCATTTTACACAAGATAAGGTGAATGTTTGAAGAGAAGAAGGGAGTGAGGAAGAATCAGTTAGGTTGGTGTCCCTGGGTGGGTGGAAGAATGATGGATCTCATCTAGTCTCTGTTCCGCACCTGGGAAGATAAGCTTACAGCCGACATTATTAGTGTGGAATCAAACAGACTTAAGTTTTAGGAGCTAGATGGAGCCTGTAGACCTAAAGCTACAATTTCATGTTCTTGCTTATGGGAGGAAGTGAGGAATTTCCTTATGAATGGTCTGTGGGGACAGTCTTTGTAGATGCCTGAGGTCTTTTACCTTTCTGTGGGGATCTGGCTGATGCACCGTGTTTGCCAGCTGTTCATTTGGAAGGGGGTATTGCATGACTCAGCCTCCAGGCTTGACCTTCCCTTTTGCATAAGGAGTTGGGGTGGGGGTGGTCCTGAGATTTTTTATTTTCTTTTACACAGTGTATCAGGCAGTGTCATTTGCTATGGCCATCAAACTGACCTGATGTTTAGTTCTCTTCATTACTTAGGGCATGCCTTTCTGGGAGCATCCAGATGGAACCTGCCAGGATGCCGTCAGTCTAAGCTAGTGTATGGGCTCAGCTTAGTGTTCCCTCAGTCTGACATACTGGATCACAGCAGGTTGGAGAAAATTGTTGAAAGGTTTGGGAGAAAATTGTATGGAAATAGTACCCGAAAGAAAGGGATACAAACTTTTTAGACCCACTGCTTAGATCTAGATGTTCACCAAAGTATTTGTTTGCTTTTTTAAAGGAAAATATTGTATAGTGCCTTCAAAATAGGAGGCAGTCAGCAAATACATGCTGCAGGTTGAATAAGTGAGTGACTTAAGGAAATCAGAGCACGAACTCTCATGCCAGATTGCCTGCACTTTGTCACTTGCTACCTGTGTGAACCTTGAACAAGTTACTTGCATTCAGTTTCCTCCTCTGAAAAATGGGGATAATGATGATGATCATAATAGCACTTGCCCCACAGGGTTTTTCTGAGAATTGAAAGCATTAATACATGCCATTCTGTTATATTAGCATCTATTATAGAATAAATTCTATATTAAGTGTGAACTACAATTATTATTTGCTTATATTAATAGCAAATAAATCCTAGAGGTTTATTGGCAGTGTTCCCTTTCTAACAGTGTCAAAAAGAATAGAAATGTCAGTATGGAGAGGGATAATTCTGATTATTTCTTTATCAGAAAGTACAATTCTAAACAAAATATTAGCATATAGAATTCAAGAGTTTATTAAAATGCAAGTCATAGGAATGCAAGGCTGGTTTGATAATATGAAATTTATTATCATAATTCACTGTATTAATAGGTCATAGGGGAAAAACTCCATAATTATATTTTTGTTGGCCCAAAGAGCTTTTTATCAAAATTCTATAGCCATTTTTTATTTAAAAAGTTTTAATTAGGAATAGATTCTGGACATAATAAACATGTACACATATACACACATATAAATTGAAAAACTACAATGATGCTAAGTGATAAAATGCTAGAACCATTTTTCCATTATCAAAGATAAGATAATGTTGACCACCATGTAACTAGTTTTTCACTTGATCTTATGAAAAGGCCAAGAAACAATGGAAACTATTTTTAATACTGTTCTGGGAGCAGAAGCCAAAGCAATTAGATAAGAGGGGAAAAAAGCTATAAATGTGGGGAGACAATCATTTGCAGATGATATTATCTAACTCTAAAATTAATAAAAATCAATTGCAAAGCATTGGAAACAACATGACTAAGTGAAGTACCTGGTTAGAAAGTTAGTTATAAAAAAATTAATAAGTTCTCTGTGCTTAAATATAATGGGATGAAATTGATCTCTTCCAAGTCCTATAGGCTAGGTGATTTTTTTTCCCTTCTGCAAACCAGACCTCCTCTGCTTCTGAACAGTGATCTGTGACAGGATGAATTTCTGTTGGATCAACTGAAGTGGTGCCTTGGAGAGCAAGACAATTCTTCATCAAGGCACACCTTTGTGTTGCCTCTGGTGGCCTGCTGGCGGGAACTAAGCGTGTGCCTGTTGTATGTATGCCATGTGTGTCAAATCGGAGTCTTTGAACTTGTTCAAATAAAGAGGATTAGTCATCATTCTAGGGAGATATACAGATTAAGCCCAAAGAAGTAGAGTTTACTTGGCTTCATGCATCCGTTAACCTGGCTGAGATGTATTTCCTTGTTGTAGCATGGGTAGCTTAGTCACAGATTTAATCAATTCTTTATGGTACTAGACCTCTTGCATCCATAAAGAAAGAAGATATTTTTAAAAACTTTTTAAATTTCAGAATAGTAAAGGGGTACAAATGTTTTTGTTACATGGATACCTTTTATAATGCTTAAGTTGGGACTTTTAGTGTGCCCATCACCCAAAAGTAAAGAATATATTCCATCATTATCTTAATAGCATATCTAATACGGAGTGGCAGTGCAACCCAAGCAGAAAGTTATTTCTCAGACCATTAAATTTATACATAAACTTTAAACACCATATATTGCTTTTAAGTTTACTTTCTGACCTTTAGCTATCAAACTTAACAAGTGTGGTATTATGATTAGCTCTCTATAGCAGTTTATTTTTCCCTCTAAAATGTGTTTTAAGGGCTGAGGCTGTATTTGACATTTGTAAACTATGTGATTTATTCTTATTTATTCTCCACTGTCAAATATATATTATTAATATTCAAAGACATGTTACCATTTTCAAGTGCTAGCTAGTTAGGGAACATATAACTTGGTGGGTGAGATACAGCTTCATCCATAAACCCCGAACCCCTAATATTGCATGCTCACATACATCCTTAGTATAAGAGGAATTCTGCTTATGACCCATACACTGACAAAACAGGCACAGAAAGTACAATTTTATCAGAAAGTACAGAAAGTACAATTCTAAACAAAATATTAGCATATAGAATTCAAGAATTCATGTTGTAAAAACTTTTAATTTTACAAAAGCCAATCGTTTAGAAAAGAGCTAAAGATTTATTTATTCTTCTTTCTTTGTTAAGTATAATTTACATATCATGCCTTTACTAGGGAATTTCGGGGGTGAGGGGTAGACCCACATCTGAGGGATGTGGTGAGCATTGTGGGAGGGGAGGGGCATGCTTGACATGTAGTTGGGGATGGGAATTAGGGGTCTCAATTGGGGGAAGGAAATCCTCTAAAACTGATTTATGTGAATAGCTATACAACTTGGTAAATTTACTAATAACCATTTAATTGTACACTTAAAATGGAGTAAAGGCATGATATGTAAA
>CAUYRT010074354.1:0-14022 GCA_963574885.1 Lepilemur ruficaudatus | reverse complement strand
AGGAGTTCATGATGCCCATGGCCTTGGACGAGATGCCGGTGTCGGGGTGCACCTGCTTCAGCACCTTGTACACGTAGATGGAGTAGCTCTCCTTGCGGCCGCGCTTGCGCTTCTTGCCGTCCTTCTTCTGCGCCTTGGTGATGGCCTTTTTGGAACCCTTCTTGGGCGCCGGAGCCGAGCGCGACGGCTCCGGCATGGCGAAGCGGCAACGGCGCCCAAACCAACAGGCTATGTGGGCAGAGCGGGGCTATTTGTCATCTTTATATTCAAATGAAGGCTCCAAATATCTCACGTCTCATTGGACGGCCCGCTGCCCCCGGCCACCAACGGGAAGGAGTTATGTAAATAGGACATGCTGGCTCTTCTTTCCTATTGGATGGTAGTGCAACCGATGCAAAAGCACGTCTGCCGCTGGCTGGAGCTACGGTTGCGCACCTTTGTGCAAGTCCTTTGTCTGAAACGGGAGGGGGCTTTTGTGTGTGACTGTATCGGTGGCCGGTCTGGACGCGGCTGGGAAGGAAGCGGAAACTTGCAGCCCCGCATCTCGGTCTTCTCCGGCTGTGAGGCACTTACACTGGGGCGCTTCTTCCTGCGGCCTATAGATGCGGAGCGGGAGCTGGTGCTTGTTTAGCAAGCAGATGCAGGTGGGAATGGCGGCTCGCAACTGTCTTACCCAGTTATTTCCCCTCATCCCCGCCCCCCAAGGCCAAAGAGATACGTTCGTTTCAGAATTCGAGAGTAGATTCAAACAGTTCATTAGGAAGCAGAAAATATGCTAAAGTATTAGACGTGTAGCCAGGCACAGAGCAGATTTTTAACTGGAGAGAGGAACTGAATGACTTTCAAATGAAACCCTAGTCCTTCGTATTGTTATTAAGGTCTCTGGAATACCTTTGAGGTGACAGCCCTAATGCTAAGCGCTTGAGATGCATAATCTTTTCTGTCTCCTAATACATCCAAGAGGTAGGTACTAGCATTGCTCTAGTCTCTGAGTTGCCTTCCCTGTTCTATTAACTCCCAACAAAGAAACACAAGGTGTGAAGAATTTCAGCATCACCTGCAGAGCTGGTTAGAAAAGAAGAGACTTGGGCCCAACTCCAAAAGGGAGTCAATCTGCATTTTCAAAAGGTGTGTGTGTCTGTGTGTGTGTTCACTTTACAGTTTGAGAAGTCCTGGTCTGGAAGCCATTTATCTGCCCTACTTTGGGCAAATTATTTACCTTCTCCGAGCCTCATCCTGTCTGTCTGGATTCTTCTTGGCCTCTGTGAGTAGCATCCTTCCTTCTGGGTGTGGGGTAGGGCCCGCTCTGGGATGAGAGTCTCATGACCTACAGTCAAACAAGGTGGCTCACAGAATTTCTCTATGGCCTGTTTCTATACAGAAAGGCAGGGTGGACAGTTAGAGTCATATTTTTAGGTGTTGTGTCTGGCTTTAGGGAAAAGGAGTTCTGGTTTCTATGACCCACCTTGAGGAAGAGGGAGTCTGGTTTCTCTGGCTAGCCTGGGGGAAGGATGGGACTGAGAGACAGGAGGGCAGGAGAAGGTCAGAGAGAAACTTTTGCTTCAGAGGTTGCTTCTGAGGCCTTCATTTGGGGGCATTGTTTTCTGAGCTCCTACGTTGCCATGTGAGGACACAGTGGGAAGGCAGCTGTCTGCAGACCAGGAAGAGGGACCTCACAGAACCTGATCTCAGACTTCCAACCTCCAGACTGTGAGAAATAAATTTGTGTTGTTTAAGCCACTTAGGCTGTGGTATTTTGTTATAGCAACCTCAGCCAACTGAGACAGTGTTTTGGGATCGAGACCACATGATGTATCGACAGATGGAACACTCACTATAGGGTAAACTTGAGATTTTCCTCATGAGAAAGAAAGAAGAGGGACGGAGGGAGAGGGGAAAGGAAAAGAAAAAGAAAGAAAAAAAGCAGTGGCTTCTAGCTTAGCTACCACGAGCAGGCATCTGTGCTGGGGAGTAATGGCCTGGAAGACTAATTTAAAAGAGGGTTGGGGCCTGGCCTGGAGGCTCACACCTGCACTTTGGGAGGCCCAGGCAGGAGGGCTGCTTAAGGCCAGGAGTTTGAGACCAGCCTTGGCAACATAGCCAGACTCTGTCTCTACAAAAAATTTAACAGTTAGTGGGGTGTGGGATTGTGTGCCTGTAGTCCCAGCTACTTCAGAGGCTGAGGCAAGAAGACTGCTTGAGCCCAGGAGTTCAGGGAGCTCTGATGACACCACTGCACTCCATCCTAGGTGACAGAGGGAGACCCTGTTTCTGAAAAACAAAAAGAGGTTTAGATTATTTTTTAAAACACATAAATACCTCTTCCCCCCTTTAATGGTTCCAGAGTTCAGGGTCCTTGATGCTGGAAGCCAGTCAATAAGGGCATTGAATGAATGACTGAATGCAAGAAATGAGCCCATTTGAACATCTTAGATTTTTGTGCAGCCCCAGATGGTGCTTCCTGTTCTACTAGGATAAAGGCTTCCTGCGGTGAGTGCTCTCCACTCCCCTCATCCTGCAGCCACGAGGCCAGGTCCCTTTAAAATTCTCACAAATAAGCATTTAATACAAATGGCAGGGCACATTGCAATGGCAGACACATGACACGTTTTGTGGTGTTATTTTCCCCAGAAGAGTGCTGACTATCTATCTTGGAACAGCTAAAGAAAAGCAGGCCACATCCAGCCTCCACCAGGATGTGGGCATCTGCCTGGGGCCAGCAGCACCCAGCAGATGGGAAAAGGAATTGGAACGTTTTGGGATTTGGAGCTGGAGGAAGCCGGAGAGGCTGAAATGACAGGGCGTGCCATGGAGTTTTGTAGACCATGGGACCTCACTTAATGCTTGCAAGATTGCAAAGAAGGAAAAAAGGCTTTGCGAAGCCTTTGTCCTCTGCACAGCTTCCAGGTGGCATCCCGGGCACAAAGGCCTTCCTGCCACCGCCAGGGAGCATTTCCACCGGGACGTCTCCTGGGGCTCAGGGTTGGGTCGCTGGGGAGTCCCCTGTCTTAAAGGCACTACTTTGCGCTGGGCCAGCACCTGGGGGCTCCCGTGGTGAAGGCAGGTGCTCACCGGGGCCTGGCGCCCAGGAGCGCCCACGTTCGGACCAAGGCGAGGAGGTAAAACGGCAGGATTCCCAACGCCCACGTCTCAGACGCTGCTTTTGTACCCATTTCCGTTGTATTTCAGCAAATAGGAAAGAGCTACAAATACCAGAAGCAGGTGGGAAGGAAGGACAGGTGATGTGCCGGCGGAAGCGAAACAGGAGCGAAAGCAAATTTGTGAGCACCCGGAAGAGTGCACAATGTCCATTCGCGTCCCCGCACGCAGCGCACGCCTGCTCCCTGGGCTGCGGGCCCCTCCCGACCCGAGCAGCGGCCTTTGGTGGCCCTGTTCACCGTGCCAAGCCGCTCGGGCTGTACAGTAGATTTTGGTGAACCGTTTTCCAGCGGGAGTGAGCTCCCCGCCCCAGGTTGCTATCATACATTTCCTAAGCACAGTAATTAGATATCTTAAGGGCTCTTGAATCCAGTGGCCTCAGGCAGGATTTGGAGAAGTTGTGGAAACCAGGCAACGCACACATCACAAGGCTATGTTAATGGGAAGAATTTGTGTATTTTCAGGAGAGGTGGCCTCCACCCTGGGAGAGGTAGGCGGGAGGAGCGCAGGGACCGGGGCCGAGGGCTGGAGGCGGAGTTTGGGGATGGGCGGCCAGTTGGTACGACCCGGACGTACCCCGAGGGACATCCCAGGCTGGTCCCCACCGCCACCCTACACTCCAAAGCAGTCGCATCCCTGCGTCACACGCGTGTCAGGAAATCACAACGATGTCCAAGGACAGGGGAGAAAACATTAAGGCACAGACGTGCATAAAATACAACAAATTCCAAACTCAGGAACAAAGCCTAGGGACGCCGCAAGGGTGACGGAATGAAGGGTAGCTCCGGAAAGGCACATCAGCCAATCGGTTTGCGGTAAGGGGCGGGTAGGATTGAATTTGGACCAACCGAGATCGACCAATTCGGACAAACGCTAGCTACGGCTGCTCCTCCCCTGTCTGCGTGGGCGGCTCGCCCGGGATTGTGCAGGGGAGGGAGTGGCCCCTGCGCCCTTCAGTATCCGGCATCATCCGCGCCCTGCGGCACCCCTGCACCCCGGCAACAACAGCACCCCATATCTAGCACCCCTGCATCCCCCCAGCCCCAGCACTCCTGGGCTCAGGTACCCTGGCATCCCTGCAGCGGGCACCCTGGCATCGCGCGCCCAGTGTCCGGGGGTGCCCCATGGCGCGGGACCCCAAAACCGAGCCCGGCCGCGATGGCGCCTCTGGAGGCGCGAGGCCGGCCTGGAGGGACTCGGCGGTCCCCGGCTGGTCCGCCAGCCCCGGCCAGCGCGTCACCATCACCCCGGAGGACGCCCAGCACCCGTGCTGCATCCGCTGTGGGGGCGCGGGCGGGATATGGAGACCCGGGCACCGGAACTGCGCAGCAAGGCCCTTCAGTGAGCCACCTGCGATGTCAGTTAACTGACGTGGTACCCCACCCCCCAACACACACCCAGCGCCATCGACTTTTCTCTCCCAGGCCCAGACGGGGACTGGGCTCGCCGCCCTGTCCCCGGCTTCTGTAGTCTTGTTTTGAGCCTCGGCTCCTGCGCGCAGCATCTTCCTGGCGCGGTGTCACTGTGCGAGACAGAATGTGCCTCCTCCAAAGACCCATTGCTGAGCTGAAGGCAAATAAGAAACCGCTGCGGGAGAGTTCGCTGCCCGCCCTGTTTGGCTAAAGGCAGGATTTTTCAGAGAACCTCGGGGGTGGGGGACGGAAGTTTTCCCTGGGCCCTAATCTGCCCGCCGTGGAGGGGGTCGTGAACAGGGGGCAATGCTGGGGACAAACCGATAGTTTTCTAGAGCCATGCAGTTAACCCACGTCACCTTAGGTGTCCCACGTCTAGAGAGATGGCGGTCATTGACAAAGGCTCCGTTGTGACCTCAGAGACACACGAACCCTCAGTGTGTGCAAGAATCCAAGCACCCTGACAAAGCGGAGGACGCAGCTTCAACCGAGCCGAGAGGAAGGCCGCCGGTGCCCGTCCCGCTCGCTCGGCGGGGGGCGTGATGGGCTGAATTGTGCCCCTCCAAATTCCACAGGTCCTGTCCCCCAGGCCTCAGAATGCGACTGTGCTTGGAGATAGAGCCATGGAAGGGGAAATTAAGGTAACGAGTTCGTTGGGGTGGACCCTAATCCCACAGGGCTGGTGTCCCCGTAAGAAGAGATTATAACACAGACACACGGAGGGACGACCCTGCTAGGACACAGGGAGAAAACCAGCCCTTGATTTTGGACTTACAGCCTCGAGGACTGTTGAGAAAATAAATTTCTGTCGTTTGAGGCACCCAGTCTTTGGCATTGTGTTATGGCAGCCTGTACCATCGGGTCAGGCAAGTTTGCAAGCTCTAGACGGAAGAAAGCAGAGAGCTGTAACTCGCGTCTGAAGGCTGTGCAAGGTGCCACGCAAGCCTCTTTTCGGTTCCAGTCCGCGTTTCTGGTAACATCCAGTGAAAGCTGGAGACCAGGTGCTCGGATCTGAGCAGGAACACTATCATCCATTCACTCCAGTACCTTGGGGAAGAAACCCCAATTTGCTAGGGTCAGGATGATGGGCTTGTTTTAGAATTAGTGACCCAAAGCCTTGGAATCATTATTATTACTTTCAGTTTAGAAATACTGTAGGTATGTTTGGATTTTCAGAATCTTACAGTTTTTGAGGAATTTTGACATCTGACATATTTAAAGGATTAGCATTATAATTGCAATGAAAATGAAAAATTGACTCCCTTTCCTATGGTGGCCTCACACCTTAAGATTTTAAAAAGACAAAATGAAAAATTGAGTCATTGGTTGTGATGTGATTTTTTATGTCAAAAAAGCTAACATATTGTACAAATGTGTTATCCATATCGGATATTAAAGGCAACTTAATATTCACCATCTTTAAATTGAGTCATTCATTTTGCAAAAGTTATTTCTGCAGGCCATCGATTTGCTCAGCAGATCACTTGAGTCCATATATTGTGGCTTGTCCCTGATCAACAGACTTTCTTATTTACCTTAAAACATTCCAGGCCTTTAAACAAAGCTTTATTTCTTTTCTTTTCTTTTCTTTTCTTTTTTTTTTTTTTTTGAGACATCATCTCACTCTGTTGCCCAGGCTAGAGTGCCGTGGTATCAGCTTAGTTCACAGCAACCTCAAACCTGCCTCAGCCTCCCGAGGAGCTGGGACTACAGGCATGTGCCACCATGCCCAGCTATTTTTGGTAGAGACGGGGTCTCGCTCTTGCTCAGGCGAGAGCCACTGTGCCCGGCCTCAAAAGCTTTATTTCTTTAACCAATTACAAATCAAAGAATCTTTGAACCCACCTATAACCTGCAAGCCCCCACTTTGAGATGTTCTGCCTTTTCTGGCAAAACCAATGCTTCCCTTACATGTGTTGTATGATTTTTAACTGCAATTCCTGCCTCCCTAAAATGTGCAAAACCAAATTGTAATCCAGTCACCTTGAGACCACACTTGCTCAAGGCTTCTCGGATGTTCTCCCAGGTTGAGGTCACACATTGGCTCAGAATAAACCTCTTTAAATTATTTTACAGAGTTTGGGTTTTTTTCCATTATCACCCCTGACTAGCACAGGGCTCTGTATGGGTCTTGCCCAGAATGCACTTTCTATCACTGGCTGGTGCTCATTTCATTTATTCATTTTTTCGATAGTGGATAAATATTGGCTGGGTGTGGTGGCTCACGCCTGTAATCCTAGCACTTTGGGAGGCCAAGGCGTGTGGGTTGCTTGAGCTTAGGAGTTCAAGACCATCCAGAGCAAAAGACCCCCTCTACTAAAAACAGAAAAATCAGTAGGGCATCATGGTGGTGTGTGCATATAGTTCCAGCTACCTGGGAGGCTGAGGCAGGAGGATCACTTGAGCCCAGGAGTTTGAGGTTGCAGTGAGCCAGGCTGACGCCACTGCACTCTAGCCAGGGTGACAGAGCAAGATCCTATCTCAAAACAAACAAACCCCACTTTATCACATTCTTATAGAAAATACTGAGATTTTTTAGTAGTTGTTAATTAAATCCCCAAACATTTCACATTAATCAATTTAAAATACTATCTTGAGAAGAAGAACAACTTTGTGGTGGACACGCTCATATTTAGTTCTTTGATACCAAAGAGATGGGAATTCAAGAGCCCAAAACTACCAAGGCCAGCAAATATTTTACTGTTTTTTTTTTTTTTGATGTCTATGAAATGTTAATACTGAGCAATAACTCGTGGACCACTCCAGTCCTTTTTGTCTGCTTACTTAATAATGAAAAAAAGGAGTCTTGCTTTATTTTCCGATATCTTAACTGATCAGAGTGTACATTTTTTCTCATGTCTCTTCACTCCTTCGCATTGTTGAGTGGGCATATTTTTCCATTGTACCTTTCCTTGCCAAATTTTATGGACTCTGTATATTTGTGGCTCAAATATTCCTCATTTGGCTGTTTTCCTTTGATTATCATTCTTGATGATTTTTCTCACGCAGAGTCTAGTCCATTATAAAGTCTGCTCATTTTTATTCTTTATTTTTCTCCCACCACGTTCCTAATGTACCCAACAAATCAGCTGGGCCGGGCTGGAAGGCTTCTAACCACTACTCCACAGAACTAACCTCAGGCTACTTGTCACTCTTCCAGCCGCACATTTAATGCATTTCCAAGTCTATTAAATAGCTCTCGTAAAACTAAAAAGTAATACCTCATTAGATTTTGCCCTTTAATGGAACAACATTTTTAAAATTTAAAAATTGGGTAGTGTAAAATTACATTTTTTTAGGCGAATGCTTGCTTGTTTTCAAAATAAAAAGACTGCTCTTCCAAAAAGGTTCCTTTCCCTTCCTTTCTTCCTCCCTCCCTTTCTTTTTTTTTTAAAGAAAAGCTAACAAATACACCTCTGACAGTGTTCTCCAAGTCCATGAAAGCAGCCTCCCCTCCAGAGTCCTCCGACTTCCAGGCTGGCTCCCCAGGGGCCTGGAGGCCGCGCGGGCCTTCCCAGGCAGGGTGTATGCAAGGGGTGTCCCACGGAGGGCCTGCGCAAGGGACAGTCCGTGCAGGATGAGTGCACATGGGGCACGTCCACGCGGGCGGTGCATGCGGGACGGGTGCACTCGAGAACCCGTGCACGCAACGGATGTCCACGCAGGGAAGGCCCGCGCAGACCGTTTCGCAGCCCAGCCCCCACCCATGTGGGCGTGCCACTAGGGGAGGAGGCGCGTAACGCACAGCTCAGTCCTAGCAGCTTACAAAAAAATACTTTTAGAAATGGAACCTCCAAATAATAAAAAATTCTTTGTTTTTCTCTTTCTCATGAGTCACTAATACAGAAAGTTACAGTCGCAGTAAAATTTCAGGGTACGAGGACGTGGGCCGGCAGGCGAGCCAGAGAGCGAAACGCACCCCTGCCAGGATCTGAGCGGTGGCGCGCACGGCTGCCAGGACCTTGTAGGCTGAACGTATCGCTGCCAGGACCTAGTAGGTGGAGCGCACCGCTGCCAGGACCCTGAGCCCGGCGCTCTGCAGCCGGGACCTTGCAGGGGGCACAAAGCTGCCAGGACCTGGTCCGTGGGCGCACCGCTGCCAGGACCTGCGGGGACGAGCGCACCGCCGCCGCCAGGACCCCGCCCCGCGCGCGCGTCCCCGGCGTTGGTGTCGTCGTCGTCCGGGTCCTCGTCCCCGTCCCGAGCCAGCTCTCCGGCCCGCTCTCCGCCCGCGCCCTCGCCGGCCCCGCCGCCCGCAGCCCTGGCGCTCCCCGCGGGCCCCGCCGAGGCCGCCTGTGCCCTGTGCCAGCGCGCGCCGCGGGAGCCGGTGCGGGCCGACTGCGGCCACCGCTTCTGCCGGGCGTGCGTGGTGCGCTTCTGGGCCGAGGAGGACGGGCCGTTCCCGTGCCCCGAGTGCGCCGACGACTGCTGGCAGCGCGCCGTGGAGCCCGGCCGCCCGCCGCTCAGCCGCCGCCTGCTGGCGCTCGAGGAGGCGGCCGCGGCGCCCGCGCGCGACGGGCCGGCCAGCGAGGCCGCGCTGCAGCTGCTGTGCCGCGCCGACGCCGGGCCGCTGTGCGCCGCCTGCCGCATGGCCGCGGGCCCCGAGCCGCCCGAGTGGGAGCCGCGCTGGAGGAAGGCGCTGCGCGGCAAGGTGCGCGGGCCCGGGGCTGGGGGTCCTGTGCCCTGCCCCTCGCGGGGCCCTGTCCCCCCCCCCGGAGACGGCGCCTGTGCTCTCGCCCCGAGTTTCTCTGGCGACCAGTGCCCTCCCCATCTCCGCTGTCCTCGGGGAGCCCTGTGTCCCTCCCTGGGGGGGAGAGTCTCTGCGGCGCCCTACGCCTTCCGGATCGCCACTGTCCCTACCCCTGGGCCGTGCTCTGTGCCCGTCCCCCCGCGGAGCCCTGGCCCCGCCCACAGACCTGTGCTTTAGGTATTGCCTGTGTTCCTCGCCCACCCCCTCCCTCGTAGAGCCCTGTTCCATCTCATCTCCACTGTCCCCACCCCTCCTCCTCTGTCCCTGCGAAGTCTTGTGCTCTTGCTCTTACGTGTTTTTCTCCCCCTCCCCCATCCTCGTGGTCCCCACCCCCAATGTGCCCTGAAGGCCCCCTCCAGCTCCCACAGGTTGGCCCCTCCCCCTCGCTGTTCCCTCAGGTGTGACGTCACTCGGAGGATGGCCTCACCTCCGCCTTCCCACCCCTCCCAACCCTGGTACAGGTTGTATCCTGGGAACAGTGCTGTCCGCCCCTTTGGTTCATCGCGTGTCAACCAGCCTGGTCCACGTTCTTGCCCACTCTCTGAGCCACCACTCGGCCTGCCTGGCTGCCCCCTGGTCCCCTCACCCACCCCCTTCTGGGATCTTCGCCGATGTTCTGCCATTGGGCAGAAACCTGCCTTGAGAGTCTGGCTGCAGCTGAGTGCTGGGGGGCCTGAAATCGTGCCCATGGGGGATTGGCTGACGGGACACTGTTATTTCTGAGAAAACAGCCAGGTCCCTGGGTACCCAGACAGTGGCGCCTGGACCCTGTGCACCAGGGGAAAGGCCTACCTGATATGTTTGGACACCAGCCAGTTCCAAGCGCTGTGACCCCTTCCTTGCACTCTGGGGATAGTGTGTGTGCCCTGGGGGCACTGCCTGTGGACACCAGAGAGGTGGGAGAGGTGGGGTTCAGCAGATAAGATCTCACTGGATCGCAGAGCAGGTGCCCAGCCAGCTTGTGCCACTGGGCACTCCTGCTTTCGGGGCTCCTGCTACCAGCAGAGTGACCCACATCCCACTTAGGTGGGCGCAGAGACGACCGTGCAGGCCTTTGATACTGGACAGAGCTCACACCAAACAGGGCCCACTTACGAGCACAGAATTCCGGAACCCACCTAGATGGCCGCCTTAGCTCCAGCACCCAGCACCATGAGAAACCTTTTGACTGGGTACACGTTGCCATCTGTAGATGCAGGACATGGCTTGGGAGTTGTTTCTGGGACAGTTAGTGCAGTCAGCTGGTGTGATGTCCCTCTGGGTGTGGTGTCCGGGGGACCCAGACCTGCTCACTCTGAGTAACCAGCCTCTCTCTCCAGGAGAACAAGGGGTCCGTGGAAATCATGAAAAAAGACTTGAATGATGCACGGGACCTGCACGGCCAGGCGGAGTCAGCCGCTGCTGTGTGGAAGGCAAGTGGGGGGCCTGTGGCAGCCTCCGGGTCTGGGGAAACTCGGGGGTCTTGGTCTCGGGACTCTAGACAAAGGGCCAGGTTACCGAACCCTGGGCTGGTTAGCTGTGGGAGGGGCTTTTGGACTTTAATGAGCTCCAGGGTATTTTTCTAGAATGTGTTTGTATTTCCCAAATAAATCTAGCTAAAGTGGGTGGGGTCCTCTTTTTCTCCCCACATTTGTAGGTGATTTGCTTCATCCAACTTCCTTTTTGTGTTTTATTTAAACACATTTATAACTTTTTGTAGTACTCTTGGTTCTGATCCGAGAGCTGCCGTTTATTTCCCAGGAGAACCAGCTGTGTGCCCGGAGGACTTGCTGAGTGCCTTAGTGTGTTTGGGCGGCTGTAACATACTACCGTAGTCTGGTGGCTTAAACTATAGAAATTTACTGCTCGTGGTTCTGGAGGCTCGAAGTGCAAGATCAAGGCACTGGCAGATTTGGTGTCTGGTGAGGGTGTTTCCCGGTTCATAGATGGCGGCTTCTCACCGTGACCTCACATGGCAGAAGAAGTGAGGGTCTCTCTGGGGTCCCTGATTTAAGTAAAGTACAAATCCCGGGCTGGGGCACGGTGGCTCACGCCTGTACTCCTAGCACTCTGGGAGGCCGAGGCGGGCGGATCGCTCAAGGTCAGGAGATCGAAACCAGCCTGAGCAAGAGCGAGACCCCCCTCTCTACTAAAAATAGCAAGAAATTAATTAGCCAACTAAAAATATATAGAAAAAATTAGCCGGGCATGGTGGCGTGTGCCTGTAGTCCCAGCTACTTGGGAGGCTGAGGCAGAAGGATCGCTTGAGCCCAGCAGTAGGTTGCTGTGGGCTAGGCTGACGCCACGGCACTCTAGCCTGGGCAAGAGAGTGAGACTCTGTCTCAAAAAAAAATAATAATAATAATTGTATACCAATATCAATTTCCTGGTTTTATTGTTGCACTATGGTTATGTAAGAAGTTCTCAAGTTGACTAAGAATATACAAGAACTCTCTGTACTGTTTTCAAAACAGCATTATTGAGGTATAATTTGTACTCCATAAAGTTCACTTGTTTAAAGTGTACAATTCAACTATTTTTAGCATATTAAAAAAGTTATGCAATTATTACCACCATGTAGTTCCAAAACATTTTCATCATTCCCAAAAGAAACCTTGTACCCATTAACATTTATGCCTCATTTTTTCCTACCTCCTACTCCTCAGCCCTAGGCAACTACAAATCTATTTTCTATCTCTACAGATTCACCTGTTCTCAACATTTCATATAAATGGTACCATAGACTGATGAGTGGTCTTTTGTGACTGGCTTCTTTTACTTAGCTTAGTATTTTTGAGGTTCATATTTACTGTAGCATGTATATCTTCTCTGGAGAAATATCTATTCAGATCCTCTGCCCATTTTTAAATTGGGTTGTCCTATTATTATTGTAGGAGTTCTTTATCTATTCTCCACACAAGTACTTTATCAGATATGTGATTTGCAAAACTTGTCTTCCATTCTGTGTTTACCTTTTCACTTTCCTAATAGTGTCCTTTAAAGCACAAAAGTTTTTACTTTGGATAAGGTCCAACTCATCAAGCTTCTCTTTTATCACTTATGATTTTGGTATCAGATCTTAGAAATCATTATCTAACTCAAGTCACAAAAAAGTGCTCCCATGTTTTCTTCCAAGATTTTTTTTTCTTTTTTTCTCCCCTGCTCCTCCTCTCTTCTAAGATTTTTATACTTTTAGCCCTTACTTACAGGTCTATGATTTTGCATGGTGTGAGGTAGAGATCCAACTTTATTCATTTTTTTTTTTAGACGTGGTGTCTCACTATGTTGCCCAGGCTGGACTCGACCTCCTGGGCTGAAGTGATCCTTCCACCTCAGCTTCCCAAGTAGGTGGGACTACAGGCCTGCATGCACCCCGCTAAAATTTATTCTTTTTTTTTTTTTTTTTTCCTCAAGAGAGTCTTGCTCTGTTGTCTGTGTTCACTGCAACCTCGAACTCCTGAGCTTGGAATTTGAGGTTGCTGTGAGCTAGGCTGACACCACGGCACTCTAGCCCGGGCAACAGAGCGTGACTCTGTCTCAAAAAAAAAAAAAAGAAGAAGAAGAAGCCTAGATGATGTTGAATGGGAAAATTTGAGCCAAATCATAGTTGGTCTTGAATTCCAAACAGAGTTTTTACTTTAACTTACATGCCAGTGATTTCCAAGCTTTATTTTTTTTTATCTGAAAAGGACTTATGTAAATAAAATAATTTTCGAATGAAGAAATTAAGGCTTAAAGAATTAAGAACTTCTCAGCCGGGCGCGGTGGCTCACGCCTGTAATCCTAGCACTCAGGGAGGCCGAGGCGGGTGGATAGCTCAAGGTCAGGAGTTCAAGACCAGCCTGAGTAAGAGCGAGACCCCGTCTCTACTATAAAATAGAAAGAAATTAATCGGACAACTAAAAATATATGTAAAAAATTAGCCGGGCATAGTGGCGCATGCCTGTAGTCCCAGCTACTCGGGAGGCTGAGGCAGAAGGATTGCTTGAGCCCAAGAGTTTGAGGTTGCTGTGAGCTAGGCTGATGCCACGGCACTCACTCCAGCCCAGGCAAAAGAGTGAGACTCTCAAAAAAAAAAGAAGAAGAAGAAGAAAAAGGATCCATAACTGAGACAAAATATTTCAGTTTTCTTATCAGTGTCTTCCTCCACTTCTACATCTTTTGTGTTAGTCTTTTTTGTTCTTTTCTCCACTGCTAATGTTTTCTTTCTCTTTTCAACTTCTAATTATCCAAGTTTCAAAACAAAGCTCTTGCTTGCCACGTTTGATTAAGAGTCAGATATGTTGGCCTGGTCAGTGGCTCATACTTGTAATTCTAGCACTCTGGGAAGCCAAGGCGGGAGGAGGATCACTTCAGCTCAGGAGTTTGAGACCAGCTGAGCAAGAATGAGACCTTGTCTCTACTAAAAAAAAAAAAAAAAAAAAAAACATTGGCCAGACAACTAAAAATAGAAACAAAAAATTAGGTGGGCGTGGTGGCGGGCGCCTGTAGTTCCCGCTACTCTGGAGGCTGAGGCAGGAGGATCTCTTGAGCCCAGGAGTTGGAGGGTGCTGTGAGCTAGGCTGATGCCATGGCACTCAATCTAGTCTCACTCAGGCCCACAGAGCGAGACTCTGTCTCAAAAAAAAAAAAAACAAAAAAAATACAGTATGTCAGCTATAGGATGCTGGGGGTGGGGAAAAATCCAATATGGGCACTTAGCAGAAGGAGTTCAAGATACCC
>CAUYRT010074353.1:0-14140 GCA_963574885.1 Lepilemur ruficaudatus | reverse complement strand
CCTGAGCAAGAGCAAGACCCCCGTCTCTACTAAAAATAGAAAGAAATTAATTGGCCAACTAAAAATATATAGAAAAAATTAGCCAGGCATGGTGGCACATGCCTGTAGTCCCAGCTACTCGGGAGGCTGAGGCAGGAGGATGCCCAGGAGTTTGAGGTTGCTGTGAGCTAGGCTGATGCCACAGCACTCACTCTAGCCCGGGCAACAGAGTGAGACTCTGTCTCAAAAAAAAAAAAAAAAAAAGATGCTGCTCCGTAGAAAGACAAACGTAGTCAATGAGAGATAAGGAAGACCACACGCCAAAGTTTAGGAGACAACTGCACTAAAGACGCAAGGTGTTCGTACACGAACTGTAAAACACATTCCTAACGATGCTCACGCAGCTCTCTGAACCAGGACAGCCACAAGGTTACCTGTCTGCATTCTAACCAAACAACGAGGCAGAAGTCCTACTAGCATAGGCAAGCTAGCTTGATCTACACTGATCTAAACCAAAGTTGTACCTCATTACCCTCCAACCCACACTACTGGCACCACCTGCTGTCCTTCTGTAACCATTCAGTGACAACTATCACTGCTTAATATATCCACTACCTAGCCCAGCACAGCTCAGAAGGTGAACGTCCTCTCAGGCAGGCCCCTGGAACACTACATGCTGGAGGAAAGTGTCCCTTATGCACCTCATGTAACCGAGAGAATGTGACTCTGCAGCTCACCGGGAGAGCTGGCTGAGTAAGCAGGTGGCAGGAGGCCTTCCGTTATTCCACTGCCCTCTGCTGAAGCTCTCACTCCACTGAGCAGGTCCTTGGGCTGGTTCTGCAGCTGGAAAATCTAGAACGAGAGCAGGGAAAAAAAATTTTTTGTTTCTGTCAGAAAACTCACTATGTACCAGAAATTGCTCTGAGGAGAGCCCAGATCAACCCCCCTGCCCCGCCCTCTCCGCCCCCCAGTTCTCTCTCAGCCTGAGGGTGACAGCTGATACCTCCTCTTCAGTGGAAGAACAAGCTACACATCTGCCCAGTGACAACCATAGGTCTTTTTTTTTTTTTTTTTTTTTTTGAGACAGTCTCACTCTGTTGCCCGGGCTAGAGTGCCGTGGCATCAGCCTAGCTCACAGCAACCTCAAACTCCTGGGCTCAAGTGATCCTCCTGCCTCAGCCTCCCGAGTAGCTGGGACTACAAGCATGCATCACCATGCCCAACCGTTTTTTCTATATATTTTTAGTTGGCCAATTAATTTCTTTCTATTTTTAGTACAGACAGGGTCTCGCTCTTGCTCAGGCTGGTTTCGAACTCCTGACCTTGAGTGATCCTCCTGCCTCAGCCTCCCAGAGTGCTAGGATTACAGGCGTGAGCCACCGAGCCCAGTCCATACAATGGGATATTATGGGGCCATAAACAGAATGAAGTACTGATGCCTGCTGCGACATGGGTGAACCTTGAAAACATTGTGTTAAGTGAAAGAAGCCAGAAATAAAAAGCTACATATTATATTATTTCATTTATATGAAATATCCAGAGTAGGCTAATCCATAGAGGCAGGAAGCAGATTAGTGGTTGCCAAGGACTGGAGGGAGGTTGAAAAGGGCAGCGACTGCTCAGCGGGTACAGGGTTTCCTTTGGGGGTGATGAAAACGTCTGGGAACTAGATAGCGGTGATGGGTGCACGCCATCGTGAATGTACTGAATGTCACTAATGGTAAATTTTACATTATGTGTATTTTACCGCAATTGAAAAACCTGCTGAGGCAGCTCCAGAAGAAGCTATAGGCTGAAAGCTGTCAGACAACAGCACCCGTCAGAGCGGGGCAGCCAGCACCCTCTTGTAGGGGAATCTGAGTGGTGCATCTCTGTATCTGCCACACAGGTCTGTGATGATAGTTTTTTTTCAGTATATGAGAGGGTCATGTAACGCTTGCTGCTATCCCATGGGCCTTTCCCAATGCAAGTAGCTGGGTCTTTCCACGCACTGCCTCAGGAAGGAATAACTCAAGAGGGTCCAACTTTTATCCTTGCATTTCGAAAGGGAAGGTCCTCTTGGTATAAATACATAAGATTTGGAAGGATATGGTCAGATTCACACTCCCAGCCCCGGGGGTTACCTGCGAGGTTAGATCCTTAGTCAGGGCTCTCTCTCGGGTGCAAAGGGAGCTGAGGGAGAGTGGTAATGATACAGATGCCAGAGAGGTTTGGGGATTCTAGAGGGAAAGGGGCCTGATTGTCACCTCCTGTGTGGAGCCATCCAGGTCTCAAGACAGACAAAGGTCTCCGTGCAGCTGACCTGGCACAGGACTGAAGTGCAGTGGATGAACAGAGAAAAGCTGAGATAACCTCATGTTGTTCCCTGCAGCCCCAGAGAAGTATAGGAGATTGTCCCCGTGTTCCTGTGAAGGGGCAGTTTAGCTGAAATAGAACCAGACCTCAAGAAGCCCTGCAGTCGGGAATAACATGGCTGCAGCCTGCTTGACTCGATGGCCCAGGATAAAACATGTCCAGGTATACCTCGGCAGATGACAGGTTGGACAGAACCAGCTCCCTCCCTGCCACATATGCCCCAACTCATGCTGGTGACAATGGCCAAGAGAAAGGATGACCAAGGACTGAACTCAGGCAACCCAGAGTGGCAGAGATTACCCAGAACTGAGATTAAGTTCCCAGGCACTGATGGAATTTCTCAAAAGAAAAAGTAGATTGACTCATAGAAAAACAGCTCTGTTTCTTCTATGATCTGTGTCTTCAGATATGGGACCTGCCACAAAGGTAGTAAAGACTATTTTTCACATTGTGGCTCCAGTCTCCATTTCCAGCCCCATCAGTGCCACTTTGCACCCGACACCTGCAATTCTGGCAGCCTCAGCCTGCAGGCCGGCTGGAAACACTCCCCCACAGATAAGGTGGGGGACTACTCTAAGGCAATGAAGCAGGGTTGAGAGTGCAGAAATTGACCTTATATTTATGGTAAACTGATTTTGCACAGAGGTTCTAAGGCAATTTAATGGGGGAAACACAGTCTTTTCAACAAATGGTGCTCTCACGCTTCTCCTCTGCCCCAGCACACCTGTGACAGGGTTTAAAATGGCCACTGGGGAGGGGAGAGGGGGCATGGGTAAATTCACACCTAACAGGTACAATGCACACTATCTGGGTGAAGAGCACACTTACAACTTTGACTCAAACTGCACAAAAGCAAATTATGTAACCACACGTGTGTACCCCTGTAATATTCTGAAATAAAAAATAAATAGAATAAAATGGCCACTCACCTCCCATGAGGAGGTGGGGTCTTTGTTTCTTCCTGTTGAATCTGAGCTAGCTAACTGTGGTGCCTCTCATGTAACCAGTAGAATGTGGTAGAAGCGATACCACCAAGTTTCTGAAACTAGGTCAGAAAATACCGTGCACCTTCTGCCCGGTTTTCTCGGGACACTCATTTTTGGAGCCCTGATTTGTCAAATTAGGGATCTGACCACCCAGAGGTTGCAATGCCGTGAGGAAGAGCAGGCCACATGAAGAGGCCACAGGTAGGCATTTCTGCCCACGGTCCCACTGAGGTCCCGTGCAATAGCCGGTATCGACGGCCAGACGTGTGAATGAAGATGCCTCCAGATAATCTCAGCTCCCATGGGGGGGGTCACCCCCAGCCTCAGAGTCTTTCTAGTTGAGAAGCCAGATATTGTGGAGTAAAGACAAGCTGTCCCTGTTGCACCCTTTCTGAATCCTGACCCACAGAATCTGTGTGCAAAATAAAATGGTTGCTTTTTGCTACTAAATTTGGGGGCAGTTTATTATGCAGCAGTAGTACTGAAACAACGCCCTTCTCTATTTTGGTAGGTCAAAGTCCTATTCATCCTCAAAGGCCCATCCTCCTCTCTCTGAAGCCCAGGGTCCGAGTGGACCCCTTAGTCTGACTTGTGCAATATTTATTATAGTTGCATGCTGCTCTATCACTCCCTGCATAAGGGCAGCACTTGGTGTGTGCTGCCCCTAGCAGGGAACCCTGCACAGAGCACAAACTCAAAAATTACTTGCTAAAACCAGGCATGGTGGCGTGTGCCTGTAGTCCCAGCTACTTGGGAGGCTGAGGCAGGAGGAGAGCTTGAGCCCAGGAGTTCGAGATCAGCCTGGGCAACAGAGCAAGATCCTATATCAAAAATAAATAAATAAATAATAATGATTTGCTGAAAGAATTTTATTCCTCAACTTTATTTTAAATAGTAATTCAATGCAGCCTCTACTTAAAATTTGCAGAAGAGAACCTGACGTTAGAAGGCAAACTAGGCCTAACTCAAAATGAATGTTCTTTAAAAGATTCCAGAAAAACTCAAATGTGTTTTCCTTTTAAAATTAATTTGCAGTGTGAGATAACCTATGGTATTTAATGTTTCTTACCCCACATTTTTTTGTTGTTGATAGTTTTCAAAATAATGGAGACCTTGCCTTTTAAGATAACACAGTGAGGCCAGGCGCAGTGGCTCACACCTGTAATCCTAGCACTCTGGGAGGCTGAGGCAGGTAGATTGCTCAAAGTTAGGAGTTCAAAACCAGACTGAGCAATAGTGAGACCTCGTCTCTACTAAAAATAGAAAGAAATTAACTGGACAACTAAAAATATAGAAAAAATTAGCCGGGCATGGTGGTGCATGCCTGTAGTTCCAGCTACTCAGGAGGCTGAGGCAGGAGGATCGCTTGAGCCCAGGAGTTTGAGGTTGCTGTGAGCTAGGCTGACGCCACGGCACTCACTCTAGCCGGGGCAGCAGAGTGAGACTCTATCTTACACACACACAAAAAAAGATAACACAGTGAGTGGGGCCATGAGCTAATGTGAATGAGAAACAGTCTGGATGGAGCATAGATGGGTTTTCTAAAGGCAGTTCGGGATATGGTTCCCACACGGTGCAAGCATTCTGCCAGGAAGCATTCTAAGTCCCTTTGCACCAAACTTCGACTGGGTTTCTCACAAATGCATGAACACACTTGCGGCCCGGCATGGTGGCTCATGCCTGTAATCATAGCACTCTGAGAGGCTGAGGCGGAAGGATCGCTCAAGGTCAGGAGTTTGAAACCAGCCTGAGCAAGCGTGAGACCCCGTCTCTACTAAAAATCTATAGAAAAAATTAGCTGGGCATGGTGGTAGTCCCAGCTACTCGGGAGGCTGAGGCAGAAGGATTGCTTGAGCCCAGGAGTTTGAGGTTGCTGTGAGCTAGGCTGACGCCATGGCACTCTAGCCCAGGAAAAAGAGTGAGACTGTCTCAAAAAAAAAAAAAAAAAAAAAAAAAAGAACACATTTGCGAGCCACTAGGAGCCAGATTACACTAATGTCTATTGTGAAAGTAAATTTTAATAGCCTCTATTACAGTGATTATCCGAAGAGTAAACGAATAATTGAGTTTCTGCTAACAGATCAATTTGCAAAAAACAGCAAAGACTGTTGGGAAAGAGCTTGGGAGAGGGTGTAAAAGGTGAAGCTTTGTGTACACAGGGAAAGTCACCAGGAAATAAAGACAAAATCAATAACAGAGTGACTATCAACTTGACTTTCTGCCTAAGGAGGTTCTGAACTGACAGCGTTTAGCCCATAGTCAGAATTAACAAGCATTTTTTAAGGAGGCATCATAACTCGAAAACTATGTCAGCCTCTCAGATTTCCCACAAAATCTGTCTGGCAGTGAGCCGTGCGGGGGTTGTCAAACAAAGAGGAGCGGAGCTTCCTCCCTTCTCTCTCATGCCGTGGGGCTGACTCAGCTGCAGCAAACACACACGTATTAATAGAAAGGCGATTTGTATTGGTGTGTACCAGCTGTGAGCAGACCAAGCCTAAGAGTAAATGTGTATGATTACTCAGCATTTTAAAAAACCAGAATCTCGGCTCTGTCGTTTGTCCAAAACCCACTTTCCTATAGGTTCTAACTTCTTACTTACAGTACAGAATATTTTTGCATTGCAAAAAATGGGGTCCTCTATATATAAAAAGACTGCTTGCTTTAAAAAAATTGACCCCCTCATCAAAATGTATCTTGGCGGTTCACCATCTATTCCTTATGTTTGTTCCTCACCCCAAAGTTGCTTTAGTTCTCCCACCATTAGCCTCCAAGTTCTGTCTTGCTTTGTTAAATCAAAAAGAGACCAGATCACTTGAGCCCAGGAGTTTGAGGCTGCAATGAGCTATGATGATGTCAGTATACCCTAGCCGGGAGGACAGAGCCAGACCCTGTCTCAACAAAAAGAGATCAGAGATTACTGTCTGCACTTTAAATGCAATCCACTTATACTAATACAATAATTCTCCTAGGCACCTGCAATTTGAAAACTCCTCTTGCAAAATGAGTGGTTCTATTTCCTGTATAAAAGTGTTTCTGCCACAGCAGACAGATGGGAAATTGATGGGGATAGGGAAGAGCTGTGGAAGAGAAAGCAAGAGGCCTTCCTCATTCTGAATTGTAAATGTCAAAGACTCGCCCCAAAGCCAAGTCAACCAACCACCCATCATCCATTCAGCAAACATTTGCCACAGAACGGAAAGGGTAAGGCCGGGCACGGTGGCTCATGCCTGTGAGCCTAGCACTCTGGGAGGCCAAGGTGGGAGGATCGCTTGAGCTCAGGAGTTTCAGACCAGCCTGAGCAACAGTGAGACCCTGTCTCTACAAAAAGTTTTAAAAATTAGCCAGGCATGGTGTCGAGGATCTGCAGTCCAAGCTACTGGGGAAGCTAAGGCAGGAGGATCGCTTGAGCCCAGGAGATTGAGATTGCAGTGAGCTATGATGACACTACTACACTCCAGCCAGGGCGACAGAGAGAGACTCCATTTCAAAATAAATAAATAAGAAGGAGAGAAAGAGTATTCACTATCACTTACATAATTTTGTGTGCTCCTCACAAGAATCTAATGGAATAGCTACTATTATTATCCCCATTTTACAGATCAGGAAATCAAGGCACCAAGGGTTAAATTAAGACTGGGCGCAGTGGCTCACATCCATAATCCTAGCATTTTGGGAGGCCATGGTGGGAGGATCGCTTGAAGCCAGGAGTTTGAGACCAGCCTGAGCAAGAGTGAGACCCCGACTGTACAAAAACTAGAAAAATAGCTGGGGACAGGTGCGGTGGCTCACGCCTGTAATCCTAGCAGTCTGGGAGGCCGAGGCGGGCGGATTGTTTGAGCTCAGGAGTTCGAGACCAGCCTGAGCAAGAGCTAGACCCGTTCTCTACTAAAAATAGAAACAAATTAGCTGGACAACTAAAAATATATAGAAAAATTAGCTGGGCATGGTGGCACATGCCTATAGTCCCAGCTACTTGGGAGGCTGAGGCAGGAGGATTGCTTGAGCCCAGGAGTTTCAGGTTGCTGTGAGCTAGGCTGATGCCACGGCACTCTAGCCCGGGAAACAGAGTGAAACTCTGTCTCAAAAAAAAACAACAACAAAAACAAAAGATTGGATATTGGGGGATAGTCTCTGCCACTATGCTTTCTGTTACAATTTTAAGCCACTATAACAATTTTTATTTTCCTATTCCTTGTGTTTCTTATCTAGTGTAATAGGCTGAGACCAGGCTCTGTGATTTATCTCTATGTGTATACCCAAGAACACATGTCAAAGTATCCTGAACATAGATGGCATGCAATAAAAATTTGTATATTAGATTTTATATTGATTTTCCAAATATCAAAGTAAACAGCACTATGCCCAATCCCCTTTCCTGCCTCTGTATTCTGCTCTATTTATTACTTGTTTAGTGAACGTTACATGTAAAACTTTAATTCTCAACCTAGGTGAGGAAACTAGATTGGAACCTATGAATTAAATTTTAAAAATGCATTATAGATTGATTGGTTTGGGCAAGTTGCTACTAGTTGCAATTGCTATCTTTTATTAGTTAAGAGTTTTCCAGTGCGGCTTAATTATTTGGTTTTAAGTGTATTCCGTGACTATAATGTATAATTATATTAATGAGTAAACGTTAAAATTAATTTTTCCCTGAAAGATTTTTGAGTTCTGTCTTCTCTTTCCCTTCATTGATGTTTTAATAAAGAGATGGATATAGTTCAGAGTGTGAATCTACGTAGTATGAGCCTGTTATGGATAGTTGTATAAGGCTTATTTTAAAAACAGGTCATAGTTTACTGACTCAGTGTTAGCATCTTATCCTCTCTGACTTCTAGTTCTTCATCTGCTATACTTGTACACTATAATCTCATATGAGAATTAAAAGTAGTCTGTGCCTTGCCAGTTTTACATTTGATATGGACTACCTTGGGAGAATTGTCCCTGCTCCCTCGTGTCTAGTTTCTTCAAATACTTCCTGGTCAAGGTCCAGTTCCAGTCTACCTCCTTATTGTGACTGACTGTGACCACCCCAGCCCCAAATGATCATTCCATCAGAAAGAGAAGAAGGAATACTTAATTCAAGACCTGAGAAAAAGGGTGGCAGTGCAAACCCAGAATGGTAGAGCAAACTGCAGCACAGGGAGAGGGTGTGTTCGTGTAAGGACAAGACTTTATGCCCTCTACAAACATGCCAACTTGCCAAAGACAAGCAAATCACAAGTACTGGCTATAGTCTGGAGTAAAAAGAGTGGCTCTTGGCCTTTGATCAGCTTCATCTCACATTCTCAGAGCTCTTGATGAGCCTCAATGTGAGGCATCTTTGTCCTTGGCATGTTTTTCTCCAGGGGACTTATATTTTCCCCAAGGGACACGGCGCGTTTATCTGCTAAGGGCCTGCTCCACCTCTCTATCAACAGAGGGCAGCAGAGAGCATCGCCTAATCTCTAGGTTTCAAACGCCGTCGGGGGGCACTCTCAATCCCCTAGTACCTAGCGAGACAAATGCATGGGGGACTTTTTTAGCTATGAACCAGCCTGGGGCTGTTACAGGAATGGGGGGAGAGGGTACTAAACGTTTTGCTGACTATAAGATAGTCCCATGCAAGGAAGATTATTCTTGCCCCCAAATTTCAGGTAATTTCCTTCTACTGTTGTTTTCCAACCTTAAGTAAAACATTCCTGTCTACCCGATTTATTAAGCATTTATACCATTTTGTCTAGTTGCTCCTCGCACCAAGGTCCTTGATAGTAGAAACTGGACATTTTCCCCCCTTTGAGACAGTGTCTCACTCTGTCACCCAGGCTGGAGTGCAGTCGTCCAGGCATAGCTCACTGTAACCTCAAACTCCTGGGCTCAAGTGATCCTCCTCCCTCAGCCTTCCCGAGTAGCTGGGACTATAGGAGCACGCCACCACACCTAGCTAATTTTTAAATTTTTGTAGAAACAAGGTCTCGCTTTGTTGCTCAGGCTAGTCTCAAACTCCTGGCTTTAAGCAATCCTCCCTTCTCAGCCTCTCAAAGTGCTGGGATTGCAGGTGTAAGCCACCTGCCTGGCTGAAACTGGCTTTTTAATCTTTGCATTGCCACTTTTAAAAAATCCATCTTTCATATTTACTCATTGGAGGACTGAAGAGAAGTCTTTAATGAGGGAGGGACAAGAGGTCTTGGATAGAACTTAAAAGTATAGAGTTTAGATAAAACTAGATTAGATGAGCCAATCTCCCTAGGACCTTAATTTTCTTTTCTCACATATAAAATGGGACTAGCAGCTATTCTACTTAAGTATTTTGTAAACTGTAAAGTACACTATAAGCTTGTTTACAAAGAATGTGTAGGACCAGATATGTTTCCAATTATTATTTCTGGAATTTAGAGATCTGAAACTCCAAAACAGCACAATATAAAAAAAATACTTTAAAAACTTTACAATATTCACAGGCTGTGAATCATGCTCTTAAAATGGGCTTCTTCAATAATTACTGTAGCATAATTTTTAAATGGATGGTTATACATATTTCATATATCCAGTTGTTTGTATGTGTCTAATGTGAGACTCCCATTTAAATTACCTTTTGTCTTACAGAGACAAGCATAATAAGAGCATGGGCTCTAGAGTCTGCTGCTTTTTTTGTTAAACTGGCTTTGTGACTTCAAGTTATTTAACCTTTCTATGCCTCACGTTCCTCATCTTAAAATGCAGATTTAAATACTTACCTCAAATCACTGTATGAATTAAATGAGTTATTTATGTGGGGCTCTTAGCACAACACTTGACATATAGTAAAAATTGATAATTTATAGCTATATTATTATTGTACTCAACAATAATATTTGTCTTCATTAATGGAAGAAAGTAGTCGCATAGATAATTCAAATTAGTAAATGACAAAATCATTTTTCACTTGGGACAAAAAATTCTTTGGCAGATTCCTTGCCATTCTTTTACATTTTGCTTGGGCTTAAATTCCTTCAGCACACACAGACTCATCATAGAAGGAGGAAGCCCGTAAAGTGGATATTCAGACAAAGGGAATTGAGAATTGACTTTATTGCTGTCTTCGGCAACACATATACTAAAATTGGAACAAGAATTGACTTTAAAATGAAAGTCAGGAAAAGGAGAGATCATAGGAAAAATATGTTTTTATAACTTTTGAATAGATAGAAATGGGAAAAAAATTAAGAGATTCAAAGTTATAGTCTGTCAACCCCAGAATAAGAATAACCAATGATAGGCCGGGCGCAGTGGCTCACACCTGTAATCCTAGCACTCTGGGAGGCCGAGGCGGGTGGATCACTCAAGGTCAGGAGTTCAAAACCAGCCTGAGCAAGAGTAAGACCCCATCTCTACTAAACATAGAAAAAAATTAGTTGGCCAACTAAAAATACATAGAAAAATTAGCTGGGCATGGTGGTGCATTCCTGTAGTCCCAGCTACTCGGGATGCTGAGGCAGGAGAATCGCTCAAGCGAGGAGTTTGAGGTTGCTATGAGCTAGGCTGACGCCACGGCACTCTAGCCTGGGCAACAGAGTAGGACTCTGTCTCAAAAAAAAAAAAAAAGCATAACCAATGATAAAACACATGCAGTTCAGAGATACAAAAGAAAAGTTTAATTATAACTTTGATTATGAGATTATTGAGTAATGTAGCTAACATTGTTTACTATGTTGAGATGCTATGCTACACCTATAATTACTTTCATTTTACAGTGAGGCACAGAACATTTAAGTAACCTTGCTCAGGGTTTCAGAGTTAATATATCTTAAAGCCTGAATTAATTGAAATAAACAGTAAAATGATTTCTGTGAAAGTCACTGATTTAAAAATATCAAAGATAGAGCTTGCTATTGAGAGGAAATGTTGGGTCTTAAGAATGTTGAACATTTGAGGATGACAAAGACAATAATAAAGTGTAAACACGATGTAAGAGTTAGAAGAAAGAATTAAAAGTTAATCTACCAAAGTACTGAAATTATTGGTGTCAGAAAGGGAACACTCATAGTACAGGGAATCTGATTTTAATTTGTTTTTTTTGAGTATGATGAAAGATAACCAATTAATGACATTGTGTTAATAAAGATTTTTGGCAGCAAGTGACAGAAACCTAAATCAAACTGATTTAAGTTAAAAAAAAAACACAGAAAAGTAAGAGGAGAAAGGAATTGATTGGCTTATGTAATTGGGAGGTCCAGCAGAGTAACTGGCTTCAGATATGACTGAAGTTAGATTCAGTAACTGTTGTCAGGTATCTGTCTTCTTTCCTTTATCTCTGTCTGCTTTCCTTTGCCCTATATAAGGACAAAGATGACAGCTCTCTGTCTACAGTGTCCTTATAGGTAGTATCCTGATGAAACAAATGTACGTCCCATAACCCCACAATAGTTGCCAAACATCCCGAGGATGACTCAGATGGTTCTCATTGGCTGGCTTGGATTATGTGTCTGTCCTTTCACTAATCATTATGACCAAGCAGGTGAGCTGGCCAGCTTTAAGCCACGTGCTCACTCTTGGAGCCCTAGCTTTAGATGGGGTCAGCTCCATCTGAATCACATGGACTGAAAGTGGGGGAGAAACAGTTCCTTCAAATAGAGATGATATTGGTGCAGACTTTAAAAAAAAAAAAAGGCAGCTGTCCACTACTCTTATGTTTTGATTTTTAATTATATTGCCTGCACTGTGAGGCTAAAGTGGAAATGCCAACTTATAGACAACTAAAGAAGAGGACAAATTAAAACAGGATCAGAAGAATAGAAGTTAGATGGGATTTTTACATGAGCTGTCAAAGTAGTATGAATTCTATGTGAATAAGTAAAGTAATGTATAGTTTCCTTTGCTCTTTTAATGTAAAAAGTACGTTTATGAACACAATATATTATTTTTAGTCCTATAAAGCTTTGGTTTATGGTACCTTGCCAGAATTTGTGTATTATGGAATGGTATATTTTGAGGATGGTAAATATTTTATTAATTGAGGGATCCATTTGCTTTTGATTTGCTTCAGTGTATTTGCATTATTGATCAGAGAGGAATTCTTACATCCCTCATTTGTAGTCATCTTTTGACAGGTATAATACATTAAAACTTCATTAAGCTGTTAAGATTTATTCTAAATAGCATATAAAAGCTCAAGCAATTGCTTTTCTCCAGCTGGCTAGATGTTTTATTATCCTTTAATAAAAAATATGAAGAGTTCAAATCCGGTTAACTCACTATGTTTTTCAAAGTTTGCCATAATTGTGTGTACCTTTAGGGTTTTCTTTTATCATAAATGTGACTGTAGAATTTATCAACACAGCATTCATCTTTTTAAAAGTTTATTGATATGTAGTTAATATAAATTTTTATTTATAGTCTACCTTTTAAAAAATTTGAAGTGCTTATCATGAAAGAAGTATATATATTATTAAAGATATATATATAATAAGGTTAACAAAAGAGAAATCAAACTCAAAACAAGAAAGAGAAAGACAATATGTTAATCACAAAAAGCATATATATTTATATATGTATGCACATATATACATATATATGAATATAAAGTTGGCTCTGAGCTTCTCAGCAGCAGGGTGAAAAAAAGTGGAAATTCAGTGGATTACATTGTTGTCATCTAAAACGACACCTAATAATTCTTCAAGAACAGAAAACTTGGGAGGAGGTGATGGATATATACACACCTAATGGGTACAGTGTGCTCCGTCTGGGGGACGGAGCTCTTGAAGCTCTGACTCAGGTGGGGCAAAGGCAATATACGTAACCTAAACATTTGTACAGGTGGGGCAAAGGCAATATACGTAACCTAAACATTTGTACCCTTGTAATATGCTGAAATAAAAAAAATAAAAGAACAGAAAACTTTTCCCTGGTATTAAATTGTAAAACAAATTTCCCATGTGAATTCCTAATGTGGGAGATATCATGCAAGATAATGGACACAATATGGCCTTCCTTATAATAATTTTTGATAAAAGCAAGGCCATAACACTCGCTTTCTTATGTGTTCTAGCCGTTAAATTTTTTTTTAAATGACTCTCTCAGATAGGTATTTAATGGAAGTTGGAAAGCAAACAAAAATTAAAGTAATAAATAGTCTGCTGAGATCTTTGAATGTTGAAATTCAACTGTTGACTAAGGATCCGTATGCTTTGGAAAGGAAACAGGGTTAGCATTCTGATAGGGAAATGGAGAATCCTGACCAATATTCCCGCCTAAGTAGACAGATTGTTTTCCATATTAGTTCATATCATTTTATACAAACTACCTCTTTATGTAGAAAAATTTAGCTGCTTTTTAAAGTAATTAGTTAATTTATTTATTTATTTAGACAGAATCTCACTCTGTCACCTGGGCTAGAGTGCCATGGCATTAGCCTAGCTCACAGCAACCTCAAACTCCTGGGCTCAATCGATGCACCTGCCTCAGCCTCCCGAGTAGCTGGGACTACAGGCATGCACCACCATGCCCGGATAATTTTTTATATTTATAGTAGAGATGGGGTCTCACTCTTGCTCAGACTAAGGCTCAGGCTGGTCTCAAACTCCTGAACTCATGTGATCCTCCCGCCTCGGCCTCCCAGAGTGCCAGGATTACAGGCATGAGCTACCGGGCCTGGCCTTTAGCTGCCTTTTTTTTTTTTTAGTGAATAGAATTATTTTTTTTTTTTTTTTTTTTTTGAGATAGAGTCTCACTCTGTTGCCCGGGCTGTAGAGTGCCGTGGCATCAGCCTAGCTCACAGCAACCTCAAACTCCTGGGCTTAAGCAATCCTTCTGCCTCAGCCTCCCGAGTAGCTGGGACTACAGGCATGCGCCACCATGCCCGG
>CAUYRT010074351.1:0-92631 GCA_963574885.1 Lepilemur ruficaudatus | reverse complement strand
GAGCCTGCGACAGCCTCTCTCCACCGTCGGCAAACAGAGATTTCCCCTCCCACGATGGCATGACACACCGCTTTCTACTGTTCCCTCCTGTTCTGAAGCAAGGTACTGACAGTGTGTGTGTGCATCTTCCGAAAAGACGGGCTGCCCGTCACAGGGTGGGAGAAGATGTAACATCCACCTGCCAGTCCCTGCGCAAAGCCCTTGCATTCCAACAGCCTGACCGTGGGCACAGCCGGGCTCTACCAAGCTATAACTTCAGGAGAGATTCATCCTTTTGCTTCTCAAGAAAGGCAAAGGAAAGTTAAGCTAGGCCCACCTTTTTGGCCCCAGGGATAGTCATGAAGCTGGGCAGAATACCGTTCCTCACCCGCCTCCTCCAACCTTGAGGAAAATGTCACCTGGCGCCCACGCAGGCCTTGCCTGCCCCTTGCCAGGGGAGCCGGGTGCTGTGTGGGTCTTGGACTGTGGGGTCATCCCGAAGCCCAGTTCTGGCAGGAAGCTGGGTGGGGAGAACCTGACTTTTGCTTGGCATTCCACAGGGAATATGGCGGGAAATGTTTGTTTCTGTTTCCTGGTGTCCCGAAAATTCTGTCCTGTGATCAAGTTTGACCCAGACATTGGACACTAAATCAGACATGAAGTCGAGCCAGAGGGAAATGGTCCCGCTGAGGCCTGGGCTGCAGGGAGCAGAAGCCAGGCCCCGGGCGGGGTGGCACATTTGGTGCTAACTGGCCTCCTTCCGAAGTCCTGACGGCAGGCGTTTCACACTGGCTGTTTACAAAAGTCCCCGTGTGGCTTTTGTGAAAACCATCTGGACAGACTGTTGAAACTTTGAATCAATTGCCACATGAACTGCCTTAAAGTTGCACCTAGTTTTAGGGCCAATGGAATCTATTTCAGACATGGGAGTAAACAGAAAAGAAAAAGATGATTAGAGTCTCTGGGGCATATACGGGCATGTGTGATAAAACGAGGAGAGTCCAGTGTTAATGGCGGGTCTAGACTGTAGGTTCACGGGGATTTACTGAAATGTTTTTCAAGGCTGCTGCGTGTTTGGGAACTTTCATCATAAAATGTGGGGGAGCACTCCTTGGGAAAGCCCAGACCTCGCAACTTTGAGCAAGTAGAACAGGAAAAGACTTCTTTAAATCACAGTGTTTCCCAACCCAAGCCAGGGCCGGGTTGCCCCAGGGCATATGATTTGGATACTATGATCGGGTCTAAGTAAAAGTTCCTGCAGGCCGGATCCCAGCACCCAGGACGCCGGGCCTGCCCCCAGCCACATGCTGTGTCCCCTCCCAGCTCCCCTTAGCTTTCCTGTTCCCTGATGTTCAGCCTCCAGCCCTGCTCCTGGCCCCCAACGCCCCTTCTGGTCAGCCCTGCTGACTCACGCCCTCTTCCCTTAGGAGGCAGTCCTCTGCACCCACCCAGCTGCTGCGGGGCCTTCCTGGGGAGGGGCTGTGTCCCTGTGCTATGGTGGGACACAGATGCGGCAGAGAAACACAGGCAGGAGACAGAAAGCAAAGAGGAGCTGGGGGCCGCCTGGTGGTGACATTTAGAATTTTCCCAGGCATGGACTTGGATTAATAGGGAGGGGACGCGTCGTCCTCATCATACCCACCATTTACTGAGCAGCCACCCTGTGCCTGGCACTTGACATGTGCTGTCTCCCTTAATACCCACAAGCCCTAAAAATGAGGCATCATTAAAATGTCCAGAACTCAGCTGGGCATATCTTGGGGGAGAATGACATGTTTTGTGAATGACTGAGGAGACTGAGTCTCTGAGAAGTTAAGTCACTGACCCCTGGCCCCACAGTAAGTGGGACCGTGAGCACCAAGCCGGGTCTGCTGGCTCCAGGCCTGCATGTCTTGCCCATTCTACTTCATTCCTCCCTGCAGGAAGAGCCTAGATGGAGAAAGGGGGGACAGTCGTGAAGGGACGCTGTGGCCACTGAAGAGGTCGCAGCATCTCAGAGGTTACGTTACATGAGGATGTTGTGGCCCTGGAAGGACAGGGAACTGCCGAAGTCACCCAGCTGTGCAGCGGCAGGCCGGGGTCCTGAATCCAGGTCTACTGATAACCCCGGTCTGCCCTACATGTGGTCAGATCCCAGGGGAATTGTCAACAAGAATATGCAAATCCCCAGAAATTTGGTGTGAGATGGATTAGAAGAGACACCTGCCTCTCCAGAATGGACCGAGTCCCGTTCAGTGTGCTTCTAGAGCAGAAAGGAAAGCAGGCAGCTGGTCCTTGGAGGACGGGGGAGAGCGGGAAGAGGAGGAAGGGAGAGAGAGACGCGGCATAACCGTCTGTCTAGATGATGGATAAAGGAGGCGGTCTCAGGCCGGGGGCGGCAGACACTTTCTGTAAGGGGCCAGAGTGTAAATAACTTAAGCTTTATGGGTCATATGGTCTCTTTCGCAATGCAGCGATTCACACAAGCAGCCACAGATAACACATAATAAATGGGCATGACTGTGTTTGAACAAAATCTTCTTTGCAAAACCAGGCAGTGGCCGGATGTGGCCCACGGGCCATAGTTTGCCAACCCTGTTTCAATGATTGTGCCTAATAATCCAAACATGCTTCAAAAAAAAAAAAAAAGGAATCGAGAAAGTAAAAAGATGGTCTTGACAGGAAGAAGACACCAACTGGAAGCCTTTCTTTGCTACAGCCTGAATGAGCCACACCTTTTCTAGCAATCCAGCCATGAATCAGAGTGCGGCTGGCGGGCTGCAATGCGGTGGGGGGAATTTAAATCACTCAGGCAGGAACTGAAATGCTGAAAGGATCTTACCATAAAACAAACTCCGCTATCCCCGGCCCAGAGACAAGCCCGGACGCAGGGAGGGGCTGTAAACACAGAACTCGTACCTCTTCTGGAGGAAACGCTCACATCTTGTCTCCAGCGGCAACGCCTGGGGGAAGGCCACGCTATCCGAGTCCCTTTGAGGAATGGTACAATTTTTTGAGATGTTTTTCAGGAGTGGGTAGGCCTCAAAATTAAAATAGAAAACAGAATTTTGGATTTCAGCATCATCAGTGGATCCAATTTCATGTGGACAGTCATCTGCAATGAAAGAAGAACACCACGTCCTCTATGCTGACTGCTTTCCTGATGGACTCTGTGGTCCAGGTGGGCATGTGGGAGCTGCTGTCTGCCTACAAAGGCTGGGGCATCTGGGTTGGGCTGTGAGGAGCAGGAGTCCGGAGAGCAGACCTTGCTGGCATTTTATCAAAGCACCCCATGAGGACTGAGCTGCGGTATCATTTGGCCTGTGGTGGAGGGGGGCGCAGAGCGGGAGGAGCTTGGTGGGATCACTCTCAGGGAAGTGGTCAGCAGGCCACAGGTCTGGGCATCACCCCGAGCGTCATGGCCCCCTCTGTACCTTGGAGCAGGAAACATGGGGGGTGTGAAGACACGACAAACACTGGCTTCCAAGGGACTGCCAGATGGAAGGCTCTGGGGGGAGCAAAGGCACAGACGACTTCACGCTTGGCCACGTCCATGAGGCACACAGAGCCATTCTGAGAAAAGAGCAGCACCTGGGAAGCAAAGAGATGGTGAGTGGGGACCTCTTCTGGACTCTGTCCCTTACAAGAAGGTAGAGCATAGAGTCACCCCAGTAAGGAATAAGAGAAGCAGCTGGACATAAAACATGAGAACAGAACTGATCTGGCCTTTGGGCACCCAGCCTCTGGAGCCATCCAGGGCTGTTGGGGAATTGCTGACACCTGTGTGCTGAGTCCTCTGGGGCCACCCTCCGCCAACAGGCCTGTGTGCACGTGCTGTCTGCTCCAGGGCTGCGCTTCCCCTTTCGGCCGGGCCTCTCTTCCTAGTTCTTCTCAGTATCGCCACTGAAGGTTCGGCCTCCACGTGGCCCAGATTCAGTCCCTTCCCTCGCTCCTGACGCCCTTCCTTCCCACCGCCTCGGGGACCCTGCTCAATCCGACAGCCTGAGATCCTCCTGGCCTGGGATCCCAGCTCTCTCCTGCCTGCACCTGTCCTCTCCGTAGTGAACATGCTACACTCACCCCCACCTTAAAAAGCCACCTTTAGCCCTGCGTCCTCCAGCCGCCACGCCACTTCCCCTTCCTCCCGCAAGAGGGTCTCCCGTCACCCTGCCCACTCCCCCACCTCCTGCCATCTGTCTTGACCGGGTGCTTGATTTCTCTTTAGCACAGGATACTGAATCCTCACCTGCACGCGCTCCTCCCTGAGTGTGCAGGACCCACCTGTGGTTTTCCTTGGAGTCGCTCTCAGTCACTTTGTGAGTCACTCTCCTTGCCCTGTAAGTGATGTGGTACCCGCAGGAGCCTCTTTACTCATCTCCTCTCTTTGACTAGGGAACCTGCTAGAACCCACAGCTTCAACCATCGCTCACTAACTCTAACTGGCTGCTGGGCATGGAATCTACATTTTTAGCCCTGGGGTCTCTCGGAGCCTCCCCTGGGGGTCCTACAGACCCCTCACCTTCTGCAGGGCCACAGTGGCAATCACAGACTGTCTCTCCAGGCCTGCGTTCCCCTCGGTGGCCCGGAAGGATCAGGGAAGCAGCGCTGCAAGTCAGGCTCAACCGCGGTGATGCCTCCTCTACCTTGGGACCGCAGAGCCATCTCCTACCGTCTCTCTGCTCTCCATCCCTTCTCTGAATGTGCGCTCCCCTGCTCTGACCTCTCTGTTTCAAGCCCCATCCCTGACAAGGGCACATCCATGCTCTCCTGCCTGGCATCCAGGCCCTGCACGGTCAGTCCGCCTGCCCCCTACCCCAGGCTCCTCCCGCCCCACGTCCCACAGCCTCTGCCGCTGCAGCTGCTCACACTTCCTGCAGGGCCTGGTGCTCTGCCTCCATGGTGCTGCCTTCTCAACTCCTCTGCCTCAGCTCAGATGTCACCTCCTCCGGGAAGTACACTGCCCTGCCCTGCTGCCCATGTTTGCAGGCTGAGTTCGGGGACCCCTCCCTCCGTTCCATGCATTCATTGCAAGGCCACAGCACAGCCTGTCTCATGTTCTGGGACAGCTGTTTGGTGACTTGTCTGTCTTTCCAAATGAATTATGAGCTCTATAAAGGCAGGTACTTTCTCTTTTCTATCTGTAAACCCCAAAGCTAGTCCAGTGCCTAGCACTTAGTGGGCTGTCAACAAATATTTTGTGAAGGAAAGATGAACACATTCACAGAGGAAGAATGAGAGGCATGGGAACCTACCATGCCGGGTAAAGCTGGGACTGGGGCCACGGCACAGATGGCTTCATCCAAGTGCTTTACGGGCCTATAGGACAGAAGACAACAGACATTCTCCTACTTTAAGAGTTCTATAGTTTTGCTATCCGATTCTAGGCATGTATCCTGGGGAAACTCAGGGAAACCAAGAGATATGTGAGGAGACTATTCATAGTAGCAAAAAATAAGGAATAATCCTGATATCTATTAGTAAGAGGATGTGTAAGTAATTGTGGTATATTCTACAATGGAGTACAAACGTGCAGCAATGAAAGTAAAAGGACCGGAGATCCCTGCATCAGTATGCATGGCCCTCGTGAGCAACGTTGCAAAGCAAGTTACAGAATAAACATCATGAAAAACAAATTGGAGAATACATAGAATATGGTTCCATTGACAAGTTTCCTAAACACGCACAGTTAAATAATACACTATTTAGAGATATAGTCATACAAATGTAGCTCTTAAAACAAAGGAATGATGAATTTGGGAAACTGACATGGTAAATTGAAAACACAATTGGCCATATTTAGCAGTGACTTCCATCAAAAGGTAGAGTCTGTTTTTCCCCTGCTGGAACGTGGGTGTGGCCATGGGATGTGCTTTCCCCAATGGGACATCAGCAAATGTAACATAAGCCGAAGCTCGAAAAGCATTTGTGCACTGGGCTGCCTTCTCTCGCTGCTAGGAGCCCTTAGACTACCACGTGAGGAAGCCTGAGCTGGTCTGCAGGAGAGGCCAAGAGGATAACCAAGGGGCTCTTGCCAATAGCCTGCCAACTGCCAGGTGTGTGAGTGAGGCCATTCCAGAGCTGCCAGGCCTAGCTGAGCTGCAAGCTGCCAGCAGGCACAGGTGAGAGCCTAGGCAAGACCAGTAGACGAACTGACCAACTCAATCAGCCTGAATTACTGACCTGCAGAATCAAGGACTAACAATGACTGTTTCCTTAAGCCATCATGTTTTGGGGTGGTTTGTTATGCAGCAATAGGTAATTAATAAGGTGGGTCCTTTTGGGGAGGAGCAAGAAGGCTGTGATGAAGGAGAGGCACCCAGGGAGCCCTAATGGAATTGGAGATGATCTGTTTCCGGTGGGGACAGGGGAGTTGCTCTCACATGCACACACGCGTCGTATGATTCATTTCCATGCATAAAATATTTGAAAATGTTTAAAAAAGACAGAGATCCTTGGGGAAGCTGACAAAAGGTTATTTTGGCAGAAATGAGTCAAGTGGGGTATGAAAGATGTTGTCTTGGTCCGTTTTCTGTGGCTTATAACAGAATACCTGAAGCTAGGTAATTTAGAAAGAAAAGGAATGTATTTTTTACAGTTCTGAAGACCGAGAAGTCCAAGGTTAAGGGACCACTGAGAGCCGAGGTTAAGGCTCTCACAGCTGCTGACATCTTTCTTGCTGGTGGGGACTCTGAAGAGTCCTGAGGTGGTGCAGGGTATCACATGGTAGCGGGCCGAGCGTGCTCACGTGCTAGCTTAGGTTTCTTCTTCTCATAAAGCCACTAGTTCCACACCCATGATGACCCATTAATCTCTTAACCTATTAATCCATTAACGCATGAATGGATTAATCCATTCATAAAGGCAGAGCCTTCATGATCCAATCATCTCTTTTCTTTTTTTTTCTTTTTGAGACAGGGCCTCGTTCTCCCCCCACCTATCAGCTAGAGTACAGTGGCTCACTGCAACTTCAGACTCCTGGGCTTAAGCGATCCTCCTGCCTCAGCCTCCCAAGTAGCTGGGACAACAGGAGTGTACCACCGTGCCTGGCTGATTTTTCTATTTTTTGTAGAGACAAGGTCTAGCTCAGGCTGGTCTCGAACTCCTGGCTTCAAGCAATCTTCCCCCACCTTGGCCTCCCAGAGTGCTAGGATTACAGGCGTGAGCACCTGCGCCCAGCCCGATCATCTCTTAAAGGTCCAGTTGCCTCTCAGTATTGCCACATTGGGATTATGTCTCAACATGAGTTTTGGGAGGGATATTCAGACCATAGCAGATGTCATTTGGGCCATCATACAATTTTGTTGGAAAAATCTGTAACACATATATGACACTGGTGATCCTGAGAAGCTCACTGGGAGAATGATGACTATAGGGAAACGGACTGTAGTCAGACAGGCGGTCAGATTTTACCATGAATAGCATCATCGGCCTGGCAGATTATTCACCCGCCCTCCCCTCAAGCCACCGACCTCTCAACAAGCACACGGATGGTGGGTCCCTGCGTCCTGTTGGCTTCCACCAGGTGGAGGGAAGCGTCTGTGCACAGCACCACACATTTCATCTGCGATCTCACTGGATCCCCAGGATACATGTTCTGTCCTTTGTGGACCGAGAAGTATTTTAGGAAGTGAATGCTTCGGCAGAAACATTCCTCGGGAAGAGCAATGACCCCAAGAGGGAATCCTGGAAAAATAATTACACAAGGAGGTGAGAAAAGTGGGGAGGGGGAGGCAGCCACGGGGCGGGGTCTGTGCCCGGCAGGTATGTGAGGGCTTTGCAGGATGTGAGGGCAAGGCCAGGCCGTAGGCTCGCTCGGAGAGTAGAACCAGCACACCCAGTGCCCAGCGAGAGAGAAAAGCCGCTGCCAGGGGAACCTTCCTGGGACGGAAGGAGCTGGGGAGGGCCCGGTCAGCCCTGGAACGGAAGGAAGCTACGACCAGCCAGGGACTGAAGTACGCTGCCCACCGGATGCCAAGGTGTGTGGACAGAGGGGGAGTGTGGAGCCAAACAAGCACTTATCACTCTCCAAAAAAAAAAAAGAAAACAAGCTATTGGTCAAGGCAATGGTCTTCTTTCCTTGAAATACCTTTGCTTCAATAATAATGCTGTTGGTTCAATAAATAAAACTCAGAAGAGCCTTTAGTGATGTTTCTTTTAGCACCATGTGTGAGAACGTCCTCCAATTTGAAATAACCACTGAATTCTTCAGACAGAGACAGCAAAGTAAGAAAGGCACTTCCCTGGCTTGACGGATGCCCCCTGAGACCAGCCAGTTCCCCTGTGTGATTAGGAGTCCCCAGCAAACAGGGTATTGTCTCTGGTTCTCCTCACCCACCAGGAGGGCTGCCCGGCGCCTCCACTCTCTAGGGAAACATATTTCCACTTGTAAAATGGCAAACCACTCTGTTTAAAATGTTTGGCGAGAGGGAGATAATTCCTTAGAGACTCATCAGTTTAGGGTAAAGAGACACTATTGCTTTTTGTTCCTGCAAAGCAGGACCCTGAAACCCCACCACCGTGTCATCCACCCAGAATAGCTACTGGTCTCGCTGTGACCGCTTCATGGGTCCCTTGGCTCCGATGCCAATAGTGTTCCTGCTGACCGGGGTGGACGTGCAATAGCAAGAAATATGGCGGGCTGAGTTTGAGAACCTGGGGGGCTGGGAGGAGCAGGGCCGAGGTCACATGTTCTTCTGCACTATGCTGGAAGACACTTCTTCACTGGAGTGTAATAAGGAAGGCAATGTTGCTGTACTTCCAGGAGCTGGTACAGTGCCGGGCACCGAGCAGGCACCCGGTAGATACATGGGCAGCAGGAAGCATTAGCACGTATTATGTTCAATAAATGTTTGTTGAATGAATGAATGAGGGGAAAGCAGGACCAGCTCTCCAAGATGACTTTAAGGACACAGAGATAACAGAAGGCCCAGAAACTGCAGGAATTCAGAACTCCTGGAGTCCCATTGCCCAGAGTCCCCACCCAGGGGCTAGGCAGAGAGGCAGGGAGGGCTCACCTTCGGCCAGGTCCCAGAGCGTAAGCACGCCGTCCTCGCAGGCCAGCACCAGGTAGGAGGAGGAGCAGCTGAGCCGAGAGACTGCAATGGGCGCGGCACAGGGCCACACGCCCTCGGGGTCTAAGGGGAAGCACACCACTCACCAGGGTCCCCTTGAGACCCCGCACCTGCCCATCACTTCACCTGGACAACCTGAGATCTAGACTGGCCGGGCTGTTCAGGGCATGGGCACCCGTCTGGACTCACCACCCCGCTCCTCTCTACGAAGTGCTATTCTCCTTCCTTACGGAGACACAGTAAGAAGTCACGCTGTTGTTATTCCACAGCTAACACTGAACGAGCGCTTCCTGGGTGCTAGACACTGTTAGGCACTTCACATACATCGTGTCATTTAATTCTCACAAGGCTCTATGAAACAGGTCGTATTAGTACCCCCATTTGACAGATGAGGAGACTGAGGCGGAGAAGTAAGTGATTGCCCAAAGCCACTCAGTCAGTACAGAAGTAGAGATTGGAAGCCATGCATTGGCTAGCATTTCTGTTGACAAAAAAAAAAAAAAAAGTCATGCTGCCTGGGAGAGACATAGAAAGAAGGAAATTTCTCCTTTGTGAATTTTTAAACATTACTTTGGAAATATAATATTAAAGTATAACAAATGCACAGCTGAGGGAATTATTACAAAGTGAACTTGCTCATGTAACTGTTTCTGTGAATTTGTAAAATAAAAACAACCTGTTTCCTTAGTGCCCCTCAATTTCAAAGAGCTCTCACGTACAGAAACTCTCTGGGTTTGCTGTTCTCAGCAAAGGCGTACAGTAGATAGTGATGGTGTGACAGTTAGCTCTATGTTTCACGTGAGATAACAGAGGACTGGGGCATGCAGTGACCGGCCAGGGACTGCATGGTCTGCAGACAGCTGGGCTGGGACAGGCCTGCTCTCTTTCTACCTTAGCTGCCTGAGGAGGCCTGTGGACCTGACTCTGGGCTTTGTCCCTACTGACCTATCGTCTTTAAGAAATATGACAGTTCAGAGACAGACACTTTGGGTCACACTATAGCCACCACTGCCCCCACTTCTGCCTGCATGGCTATGGTCCCCTAAAATGACACTGATATGTCAGTCACATGCTCTCAGCTAAGCTGGAGAAGGACATGAGCTTAAGCAACTCCCATCTCAGCGGTTAAGTACCAACTTTATCCTTCAGAGTTCGGTTCAGGGAATAGAGGAAAAAATTGTGACTTCCAGTCCAGTGTACGCCAAGGACGCAGGCTACTCCTGGGAAAGAAGAGAGGAAAGGGGCGTCACATAAGAAGTCTGGGTGGCCTTCAGGTTGCACAGAGGTACCTGGTTTGAAGTCTGAAGTGGTTAGTTCTAATGGGCAGCACCCAACAGAAGGGTGGGCTTCCTGAGAAAGAGGGGCTGGGCACCCCCACGAGGGCTGTTCCTAGGACCCACTTGCCTTCCTGCGTAGGGAGGACAGTCACAACTGCCCGTTGGCTACTTCCACATCTTCTGCAAAATTCATGTCCACTTGGATGTCAGTGTTTTAAATAACATTTTATTTTCTGTTTTTCAGAGATGGGGTCTTGCTCTGTTGCCTAGGCTGGAGTGTAGTGGTGTAATCATAGCTCACTGCAGCCTTGAACTCCTGGGCTCAAGTGATCCTCTTGTCTCAGTCTCCCGAATAGCTGGGACTACAGGCATGTGCCAGCACACCTAGCTAATTTTTTTTTATTTTTTGTAAAGGTGGGGCCAGGCTATACTGCCCAGGCTGGTCTCAAACTCCTGGCCTCAAGTGATCCTTCTGTCTTGGCCTCCCAAAGTGCTAGGGTTACAGGCATGGGCCACCATGCCTGGCCTAAATAACATTCTCTACAAGATGAATTCACATCCAGAAGCAGCCTGGTGCATGGGTTCTCACACCCGTCTCTATGGCAGACCCACTCCCTGACGGCAGCAGCAGCCTCCGTTATCAGGGAATCTGTGCTGGGGGACATAGATTCAAACAGAGACTGTTAAGCTACAGCTGGCAACCTAATCTCCCCCTTCATTCCCTCCTGTAATGCGAGGGTTGTCATGCAGAACGTCTCTAGGAGGGCTTGCTGAGGGATTTCCCCAAGGTGACCACTTGCTGGGACAACTACCCGCTTCATGTTCATTTACCTGCGGGGTTCTTGACTTCTGTTGGCATTGCAAGTACACAGCTGGGAAGCAGGAAATGGAAGGTGGCCATACTAGGAAAGAAAGAGACACGAGTCAGAGCCATGCAGGCTCCTTGGCAAGTAGAGATACTGGCAGTGTCTTGGTACCAAGATCAGAAATAGTTCGGATGCACCTGCTCCGGGATACAGGGCCTTGAAGCCATCACATTCTAGGTGCTGGTCCTGGCAGGATGTGCAGACCTTGGACACTGGTGAGGGCAGGTCAGGTGGAGCTCGGAGTCACTCCCAGGCCAGTACAGTGCAGGGCAGAGCTCCTGCCAGAGAGGGCTCCTTTATGGAAGGCAACATCCCTTAAGAGTAGACTTGAGCCGTCTGCATAAATGCTCTCTTATCCTAACACAGCCTGTGGTGTGCTGATACAGGGTCTCTGATTCTAGGTTTGCATATTTCATGGTGTAAATACTCCCACAGTGGACAGTTAACAGTGGCTTAACAGCTGGGCAGTATCTCACCGGGCAGTAAGAGCCGGCTCTGGGACACACTGGACCTGGTCATGGCTCCAGTCAGTCACTGGTGGTTGCCATTAGGGCTTAGCCTTAGGACTTTGTGTCCTGAGTGAAAAAATTCAAGGTCCACTTGACAGCAAGAGGAGAGGCTTCACTTTCCATGCGAAAACAGCATTCCTGAGATCCGCGGTAGCTGTGAGGAGAGCTAGTTCCTAAAACCAGCTCTACCACAGAGACGCAAAGACCTGGGCTCAGTTTTTAGTGTCACAGCATGTGTTTAATGAGGACTAAGTGGCGACTGAAAGCAGACAGCAGTGTATTAAAATAATTACATGCCTGTACTGTGTCACATTTAGAAAGGCAAAAAAATTTATCTCTGTCTTTAGGATCTTCTGTGTTTTTTAGATAACCAGGAAAAAAATCTTCTTAAGGAGATGTCATACATAGAACCATAAAATAAATTCTATTTCTCACCTCCATAGATACCTATTGCTTCTTTTCAATCCATGTTATCTGAGTCGGTTCTGCAGTAGGGGCGGCCTGATTCCCTGAGGCTCATTTTGCAGATGCTGAAATCATCAGTGCGGTCCCCAGTCATGTCTGCACCAGCCAGAGTCCTTGGGGCTGGAGTGGCCGATCAGACTGCACATTCGCCGCTGTGCAGTGTGGGAAATGGATCTGTCTCTGGTAAAGACCAGCCTATAATTCTTGCACTGTTGGATATCACCCCCACGATGGGTGTCCTGGACAGTCTCCTAACGGAACTGCAAGGCTGTGTGCCCTTCCCCTCTTCAAAGATGTCATCGCAACAGATAAAGAAGAGGTTGCCTTCAAAGACCTGGATGTGGCCATTCTTGTGGGCTCCATGCCATGAAGGGAAGGCATGGAAAGGAGAGATTTACTGAAAGCAAATGGGAAAATCTTCAAAGGCCAAGGGGCAGCTTTGGAGAAATATGCCAAGAAGTCAGTTACGGCGATTGCCGTGGGTAACCCAGCCGGCACCAACCGCCTGACAGCCTCCGAGTGAGCTCCATCCATCCCCAAGGAGAACCGCGGCCGCTTGACTCGTTCGCATCACAACCTAGCGAAAGCTCAAGTGGCGCTTAAACTTGGTGTGGCTGATGATGATGTGAAGGATGTCATCATCTGGGGAAATCATTCCTCAGCTCAGTATCCACATGTCAACCAGGCCAAGGTGATACGTAAGGAAAGGGAGTTGGTGTTTCTGAAGCTCTGAAAGGTGAGAGCTGGCTCAAGGGAGAATTCATCATGCCTGTACAGCAGCACCTTCCAGGCTCAGAAGCAACCAGTGCAACATCTGTGCGAAAGCCACCTCTGCCCATGTCAGAGACGTCTGGTCTGGAACCCCAGCGGGGGGCGGGGGGAGAATGTGTCCACGGCGTGATCTCTGAAGGCAGCCGCTATGGTGCTCCCGAGGATATGCTCCACCCTTCCCTGCTGTAATCAAGAACAAGACTGCAAGGTTGTTGAAGGTCTCTCTGTTAATGATTTCTCATGTGAGAAGGTGGATCTTACTGCAAAGGGACTGGCAGAAGAAAAAGAAACTGCTTTTGAATTTCTTTCCTTTGCCTGACTAGATAATCGTTTTGATGTTACTAAATTGCTTGTGAAAAATAACACATTTTAAAGATTGTGTAGTTCTTGGTACAGATTTGTGATAGTTTATCATCATGCTGTTAGGGCTACATTCTAAATACATATATATTAAAATGAAAAAAAAAATCCATGTTATCAGCCTTTGTTCTAAACAATCTCCATACATTTCAAAAGATCTGCTGAAGATCTGTGAAAATTTCCCCAAACCAGAAAGAGCTTTTAGATCTCAGGTTAATTCAAGTCCTTGGGTTGATTCCTGCGTGTGCCAAGAGAGCAGGAGCTTTGGGGGTTCCCCAGGGATGGGGAGCTTCTGCCGGGCCTGCTCTGGCTCACCTGACCCGCTCCTCCTCCCACTCGCCATCCAGGTACTTCTTGTAGGAAGCGTTGAAGATCTCCGCTTGCTGCTCCCACTGACTGTCCTTGATGAAGTGATTCTGCCCGGAGCCCAGCCCGTAGCAGTCCTCTATCTTTGCAAAGACTTCCAGGGGACTTTTAAATGTGGTACCTAGGTTGAAAAGGTTCCAGAATTAGTCAAGCCATCGATTTCCCCTTTCCTGATTTCCCCCTGCTTCCTCCGTGCTTCCAGGTTTCCTGCAGAATCCCTCATCCTCAGAAATCCATTCTTGCTCTGCAATTGGTCTGTGAGCCCAGGTGTTCAGTATTCTTCTGGCCTCTCCGCTACCCCGCTGGCTCTCAGTGGCCGGGCAGAGAGCAGCAGCCCTCCCACTTTCTTCTCCGTCCCCATCCCAACATCCTTCTCTCTGCTTCTGGATTACGGAATCTCTGCAAAGGAGGCCCGGGAAATGTTCACGATGCCACTGGAGACTTTTGATCACTGTTGCTGCCTCCTCAGCTAAGGTAGGCCCCAAACCCACCAGTTACCATCACTTTTCAGCCACTGCTGAAGACCCAGGCAGTTAGGCCGTCCCAGTCTCTTCCTGTGCTGACGTTGATCCAATTACCTTCTTTTAAGAAACTCTCCTTTCCCTGTCAATCATTGTTATTATTACTCCCTTTCCCCAAAACTGTTTATTTCCTTCTTTTTTCATTTGTCCTAAATCCTCAGTAAAACTGGGGGGCTTGTTTCCTGGGTTCACGCCCTGAGTTTCAGAATTCTATTCACTTTGGAAGGTGCCTGAGTCCCTGAAGTTGCCCAGGAGGTCCCACAGTGCCCCTGGCCACTTCCCCAGACACAATTGTCACCAGTTTCTTGCATAACTTTCTAGAGGGACACACCTGCCTCATAAACGAATGGTATCATATTACACACTAGCGGTTCTCGAAGTGTGGTGCCCAATCAGCAGCATCAGAGTCACCTGGGAGCTTGTTATAAATGCAGACCTCTTGGAACAGAACTCTGCCATGGGGCCCAGCAATCTGGCTTTTAATGAGTCCTCCAAAGGAATCTGATGCAGCTGAAGTTTGAGAACTGCTGTTACATACCACACCCCTTGTATTTTCACTTATTTTGGAGATCACTTCATATTAGTACTGTAGCTCTTCTTCCTCATTGTTATTTAATAACTACATACTTTTTAATTATTATACCTTTTTCTTGTTGTGAAATGTAACACGTGTTCAGAAAAGGGCATAAAATATATTTCTTAATAAATTATTATAAATCAAATATCTGGTATTATCTACTCAGGTCAAGAAATAGAATATCACCAGATCCCTAGAAGCTTCCCAAAGGCCCCACTCCAACCCCCTGGGAGTAATTTGCAACCACTCCCTGACTTTTACCGTAGCCACTTCTTTGCAGTTATTTATACTTTTACTGCCTAGACATGCATCCTCAACATTATAGGGGTTTTTTTTTTTTGCCTGATTTTGGACTATATGTAAGGGGAACCATTAGTATTAACTCTATGCTTGCCCTCTTTTGCTCAACATTGTGAGATTTATTGTGAGATTTATCCATTTTGTTGTGTGTAGCTGTAGTTTGTTCATTTTCATTGCTGTATAGTATTCCACTGAATGAATAGAGTACAATTTATCTGTTCTGTTGATGGACATTTGGTTGTTTTGTGGTTGGGGCTATTAAAAATCATGTTACTATCACCATTCTGGTAGCTGTCTCCTGGTACGCATTTGCTTGCAAATCTGTGTGTACCTACCTAGAAGTAAGGTGACTCAGACTGGTTTGCTTAGGAGTTTCCTAGTTTTTGTACTGAAAATCTCACATCCCACGAAAGCCCTCAGTCAGGCAAACTGAGGTTGGTCACCCTACCTAGGAGTTCAAATGCTGGGTGACAGGATATAAATTATTGTCAACATTATTAGATAATACCAAACCGTTTCTCAGAGTGGATGTACCAATTTTCATTGCCAAGTACAAGGCATGGAAATTCTGATTGTTCTGCATCCTCACCAACACTTAGTATGGTAAGTCTTTTATAATTTTAGCCTTCCTAGTGTGCATGCAGTGGTATCTCATTGTGGTTTTAATTTGCATTTCTCTTACGACCAATGACAGTCAGCCCCTTTTCATATGATTATTGGCTATTTGAATAACCTCTTATGTGAATGGCCTGTACAACTCTTGCCTGTTCTGTACTGAAATATCTTTTTTCTTAATAATTTGTAGAAATTCTTTATATATTCTGGATATGGACCATTAGTAAGTTTTATGTGTTTTGCAAATACCTTCTTCCACGATGTAGCGTATTCTTTCAGGCTCTTAATGATGTCTTTCGATGATTAGAAGTTCTTAATTTTAATGTAATCAAATTTATCAAAATTTTCTTTTATTGTAAATACTTTTTGTGTCCTGGTTAAAAATCTTTCCCTGCCCAGAGGTCACGAAGATATTGTTTATACTATAATTTCCTAATAGCTTTATTGCTTTGCCTTTTATATTTACTTCTACAACTCATCTGGAATTTAGCTTTGTGTATGATATAAGGCAGGGGTAAGTTTTATTTTTGTCTCCACGTGGACAACCAGCACCACTTACTGAAATGGCCACACTTTCTCCACTGCTTTGTGGGGCCGCCTCTGCAATGCATCAAGTATCCATGTATGCCTGGGTCTGTTCTGGCTTCTCATCTATTTAATCATCTATTTTTCTATCTACATTTTTATATTTCATTTATATTTCTATTATTTGCTTACTTATTTTATCTTGTCTTAATTACCATAGCTTTGTAATGAATTTTTTTTTTCGTTTTTTTTTTCTTTTTTGAGACAGAGTCTCACTCTGTTGCCTGGGCTAGAGTGCCATGGCATCAGCCTGGCTCACAGCAACCTCAAACTCCTGGGCTGAAGCAATCCTCCTGCCTCAGCCTCCCAAGTAGCTGGGACTACAGGCATGTGCCACCATGCCTGGTTAATTTTTTCTATACATATTTTTTAGTTGGCCAACTAATTTCTTTCTATTATTAGTAGAGACGGGGTTTCGCTCTTGCTCAGGCTGGTTTCGAACACCTGACCTTGAGCAATCTGCCTGCCTCGGCCTCCCAGAGTGCTAGGATTACAGGCGTGAGCCACCGCATGCGGCCTGCTTTGTAATGAATTTTGACAGAGCTAGTCCTACCACCATGTTCTTTTATAAGAGTCAATTGTCTATTCTTGGCTTTTTACATTTCACTTTTGTCTCTTAATGGTTGCAAAGTGTTTCCTCTGTATAAGTATACCAGATGTCATCTAACCAATCTTTTGCCTCTGTAAATAATGCTATTGTGAACATTTCTATAGCTATGTCTTTGAGATCACGTGCAGGTGCTGAGAGGATACACCCTATCCTCTGCCTACGGTGGCTATCCCTTTAGCTCCTCTTGACCAACTCCCACTTGTTCTTGACAACCTTGCCCAAATGTCTCCCTCTGACAAACCCTTTGCCTCCTCCCTGGGCAGAATTATGGTTTTTATTTTAAGGTCTCAAAGCTTACAAGTTTTAAGAAGTTTCCTCTTCAGAACTATGCAAAATTACAAATTTAGATATTACTGCTAATGAATATTAACAGAAAAGATTAGAAATCTGGAAAAAGGCAAAAAAGGAAAAATGGAGAAATCAATGGCAAAAGAAAAGATAGTGTTAGTTGAATGATACTTACCTGTAATAGGTTTAGGTGGTTTGATCTTCATTATGTGAACTGGAAGACTCAACTTAATTTCTCCTTTAAAACAAATGTTTATATCCTAAAATAAGAAAAGGACATAGCTAATAAGCTACCAGACGATATGAAATGGAATCATTAAAACTATTCATTCTAAAAGAAGGCAGAAAAACAGGAAAAAGGAAGAAAAATTTATGGGACAAATAGAAAGTAAATAGCAAGGTGTTAGATTTAAACCCAAGCATATCAATAATCACGTTAAATGTATATGGGCTAAATACCCCAATTAAAAGGCAGAGGTTGTCAGATTGTATAAAAAGGCAAGACCCAGGCTGGGCACGGTGGCTCACACCTGTAATTCTAACACTCTGAGAGGCCAAGGTGGGAGGATCGTTTGAGCTCAGGAGTTCGAGACCAGCCTGAGCAAGAGCAAGACCCCATCTCTACTAAAAATAGAAAGAAATTAATTGGCCAACTAAAAAAACATATAGAAAAAATTAGCTGGGCATGGTGGCACATGCCTATAGTCCCAGCCACTTGGGAGGCTGAGGCAGAAGGATTGCTTGAGCCCAGGAGTGTGAGGTTGCTGTGAGCTAGGCTGATGCCCTGGCACTCTAGCCTAGGCAACAGAGTGAGACTCTGTCTCAAAAAAAAAAAAAAAAAAAAGGGCAAGACCCAATTATATGCTGTCAAAAAGAAACTCATTTTATGACTCATAATCTGAAGCCTTAGGGGGAAAAAAGAGAAACTTATTTTAAATATAATGACACAAATATGTCAAAAGTAAAAGTACAGAAAAAGATATAACTTACTAAAACTAATCAAAAGAAAACTGGGGGGGGCTATATTAATATCTGACATAGAAGATTTCAGAACAAAAAATATCAGGTATCAAAGAGCAAATAATGATAAAATGATCAATTCGTCAGAAGATATTTACAAATTATTAACAGCTGCAAAATACATGAAGCAAAAATTCATAGAAGTGAAAAAAGAAACAGATAAATCTACAATCTTAGGGATTTCTCTTTCAATAACTTGTGGAATAAGTAGACAGAAAATCCGTAAGAATACACTAAGGATGTAGAAGGAAAAGCAGTAAGGCTCTAGAAGACTTGAACAGCTTGACCAATAACAGCAGAATATACATTCTGTTCAAGTGCGCGTAGACCGCTTACCAAGGTAAACCACATTCTGGGCACAAACAAGTCTCAATAAACTTAAAAGGATTCAAATATATAAAGAATGTTCTCTGATCACAATGGATGAGTAAGAAAATCCAAGTTTGTAAGAAAATATATATAGTATGATGCCACTCACGTAGAAAAAAAATTCCCATGAAACGAAACTATGTTTTTCGAAATAAACATAAGAATATAAATATACACTAAAGATCTAGAAAACATATACCAGGCTGATAATGGCGATTACCCCTGGAGAGGGCTGTTTTTCTGAATGACCCGACTTTTCCAAGAGTGATGCATTCATATATGATTTGTATGATTTGCAACATAATATAATTTAAAATTGGAAAAAAGAAAGGGCCGTAGCAAGAGACTTCCATCTCAGAAGTCCACCACACTGCTTTACTGATAGGACTGAGTCCTCTAAGAGCTAAACCTCTGGCTAGCATGGTGTGCTCCCTGTCTCAGCCGGTGAGCCAAGAAGCTACACGGAAGCCTCTCTGTTCTCTAAGGCTCTGGTCCCTAACCCCTGGGCTCCGACCAGTGCTGGTCTGTGGCCTGTTAGGAACTGGACCACATAGCGGGAGGAGAGCGAGGGAGTGAAGCCTCATCTGTACTTACAGCAGCTCGCCATTGCTCCCATCACTGCATAAGCTCCGCCTCCTGTCAGATCAGCTGCCGCATTAGATTGTCACAGGAGCGCGACCCCTACTGTAAACTGCGCGTGCGAGGGATCTGGGTTGTGCTCTGCTTATGAGAATCTAGTGCCTGGTGATCTGAGGTGGAGCCGAGGGGGTGATGCTAGTGCTGGGGAGCCACTGCAAATACACAGTATCATTAGCAAAGAGGTCCGACTGCACAATAAATGTAATGAATCATCCCCAAACCATCCCAACCCTCCCGCGCATCCGTGGAAAAACTGTCTTCCATGAAACCGGTCCCTCGTTCCAAAAAGGTTGGGGACGGCTGCTCTAAGGTATTCCAAGACAAAGACAAAACCCCCTAAGTCACTTGGCTTGATGGATTGGTCTGTTATTTTGGGAGGGGCATATTTAGGTATCAAGGGGCCCTCAAGTAAATAAAAACACAAAATTATACACACTAAATACTCATGGCCACTCTAATTTCATCCAATATGGGGGAAATTGTGACAGAAAGAAGTTAGAGTGAAAAGAGACAGTGGTCATAAGTGATTGTGGTTAAAATGTGTTACTTTTGTCAATTTTACAAAAATATACCACCATGTGAACACATTTGGTAGGGACCTTCCCAGGGGCTCAAAGGGAGGTTCCTCTGAAATTCAAGCTTTTTTTTTTTTTTTTTTTGAGACAGAGTCTCACTCTGTTGCCGGGGCTAGACTGAGTGCTGTGGCATCAGCCTAGCTCACAGCAACCTCAAACTCCTGGGCTCAAGCGATCCTCCTGCCTCAGCCTCCCGAGTAGCTGGGACTACAGGTGCTCGCCACCACACCTGGCTAATTTGTTTGTTTCTATTTTTAGTTGACTGGCTAATTTTTTCTATTTTTAGTAGAGACCGGTTCTTGCTTTTGCTCAGGCTGGTCTTAAACTTCTGACCTCAAGTGATCCTCCCACCCTGGCCTCTCAGAGTGCTAAGATTACCGGCGTGAGCCACCACGCCCAGGCTCAAGCTCTCTTAACTTCAAGTAAATCCACCTCTGGACAAAGGGACTTGGGCCAATTATGCTCAAGGATAGGAGGCCATCTTCAATGGATATGAGGCACAAGATTAAGTCACAGAGAATCTGAAAAGAATACCCTGGTAGAACATTTTGCTAGTATATTTGATATTTAAGTTAAGTTTCAAGTCAAAATAAAAATCTCTAAAATGCAACTTACGTCTCTCTGGAGATTTTCTTTAAATTTCTTACCATTTCTAAATTATCTGTAGAAAGGGGATCAAGAGTGTTCTAAGGAGAAAAATGAAAAATTAATTCACAATAGGTTGGAGGTATGTTCTCCCCTCCCCCTTTCATCTTCTGAGCTTCCCTTCCTTCCTCCCAGTTACTGTTGTGAGAAGCGGATTCATGCAGTGGGCACCAAGGGCCTAATATTTGTGTGGTCTTCTGGCTTACAAGATCTTAAAAAGATCCCTGTTTTCCAGGATCTTAACAAGTAATTGGGAAAACAAGAAATAGTTAATAAGAGGAAATATGAATGAACAGAGGTGAGATCAGTTAGGACACCACAATAAAAATCTAAGTTGAAGCAAATATTTGGGGGTTTTTTTGTTTTTTTTTTTGAGACAGAGTCTCACTGTGTTGCCCGGGCTAGAGTGCCGTGGCGTCAGCCTAGCTCACGGCAACCTCAGACTCCTGGGCTCAAGCAATCCTTCTACCTCAGCCTCCCGAGTAGCTGGGACTACAGGCATGTGCCACCATGCCCGGCTAATTTTTCTATACATATTTTTTAGTTGGCCAATTAATTTCTTTCTATTTTTAGTAGAGACGGGGTCTCGCTGTTACTCAGGCTGGTTTTGAACTCCTGACCTTGAGCGATCCGCCCGCCTCGTGAAGCAAATATTTCTGACTGGCAAAATATATCAGTGATGTTGAGAATTATATTTATTTTATTTTTTTCTCTTTTTTTCCCTGCCAGCATGATGGATTGAGAATTATACCTAATTAGATATAATTCATAGTAAAAGAACTACCACCGTAACTGGCATTGGCTGGTTGCTTCTCAGTATAAGAAAAAGGAGTGAAATCTGGTAAGAAACCACTGCCGTTCAAGGTGCTTTTTCTACTTGCATAACAAATTAGTCTATCAAAAAATGTATCTTTGGGGTACTAAGTGTGACACTATGAGATTGGTTGACAAAAAGCAGAAGGCATGGTCTTAACAATCCAGAAATTTATCATCTATTGAAGACAACAGGACTTTCATGCATAAGAAGATAACTAAAAACCAAGAAAGTACGTGAGAAGTGTCAAAAAGAGAGGTACAAACAATAAACTCTGTGAGAGTTTAAAGGAGGAAGATCTCTGGGCTGGTAACCCTCCCAGAGACACAGGAAGCTGGGGAGAAAGGCATTTATTCAAAGCCCCTCAATAAGCTCAGCAGTGAATGCGAGTCTAAATCTTGGTCTCCAGTATTAATAATTATTGCTAATTATTAGTGATTAATAGCACTCACTAATTCTTTAGCACTTAATACAATGTGTTTTAAAGGGGTGCTCAATATTAGTTGGTGGTTTCTTAAAAAAGAAAAGAAAAATAATAAGCACACATTGTATAAATAAGCAAATTAAGTCTTAATATTTACTGAGCAACTATATGTTAAAGACATAGCACAAGGCTCGGGCATTATATGTAAACTAAAAGGTAGCGTTACTACCTTCTAAGAATAATATAAAGAATATATGTATTTCTGTATATTGAGAACAACTTCCTTACACCACAAATTCCAAATTTAGTGGAATTCAAGGCATGAAAGGATATTTCATGCCAGGAGGGGGAAAAAAAAAACCTATGAAGCAATAGTCGGACAAAAGACCTTCCTTCCAGAGAAATGCCTGGGAGGGGTCTCAGTGGAGAGGCAGCTCCCAGACAAGAGAGGTACTGAGATTCCCACTACTGAAGACGACTCTACTTTTTAATATCTTATTTTAACCAAAGCACATTGATTTGGGAGACACAGGCGATGTTCCTGTTGTCCTCTCTTATAGCCCAGAGGCCTCATTCATTGTGAAATTCTGAAGAGAACTTAGGCTAGATGCGGGTCAAGGGAGAAACCTATCAGTTAAAAGCAGAGATGTTTCCTACCAGTTGCTTGACTTTCTTCCTTGAATTTGAAGTGAGTTGGGAGGGCCCCACTTCCTTGAGCCAAGTCTCCTTGGGCAATTTGTACACATCCAGCCAAACGTCTCCAGCCCCTGCGTTGGGAAACCAAAGAACCATTGAGCAACTGCAAGTAGGCCACAGGTCTCTGTGAAATGGCCTGTCCTCTCAGGACCGCTGGCACGGAGGCCAGCCACCTCTGCAGCAGGCGCCCACGGAGCAGCGACTTCAGCAAATGGAAGGAGACGGACTTCTGCAACGGGTATTGCAGATCCTCGCTCCCCAAATCACTTTCCCACAGAGAGCTAGACCCTCAAGCCGCTCCCGTCTGGGGGAAACGGGAGCTTCTCACACGGACAGCACGGACGGGGCACAGTTCGCAACCGAGCTGCCCGCTCTGCCCGGCCCCCACGCTTTCTGCGTTGCAAATGATAAATTCCACTGACGCTCTGCCTTGAGTTACCCCAGTCTGGGGAAGAAGGTGTCATACACAGAATCAGTAACCGAGAGGAATAAGGCTAAGGAAGAGTACGAATTCGGAAAGACGCCTCAAAAGAATTCTTTTGACCAGTGTTTGAGGAGATGGCAACTTGTGGGGTGGTTGTGGGACTTCATTTTGTCATAGAAGCATTCTTAACTCCTGTACGTGTACCTGCCAACCCAGAAATGTTGCTCTCCCATGGTATGGAATCCTGGCTAAACGTTTCCTTTAAAGAGTAATCATCTGGACACCTTAATTTCAGACTTCTGGCCTCCAGAATTGCGAGAGAATAATCTCTTTTGTTTTAAGCCACCCAGTTTGTGGTTCCTTGTTATGGCAGCCCTAGGAAACTAACACAGATGGTGCGAAAGTTTCTTCCAATACATAAAGCATTATGAAATATGTATCTCCCTCTAGCACCTAACATCTGAGGGGCTTTGGGCAAGAGTATAAAATACAGGCTTAAATATCATCTACCTAAATATTTAAAAGTGAAAAGTCAAGATAACAAACGTGTGATAAACATGTTCTATAACCACTGGGGTAACTGCAGCAGGCAAACTCCAATGAGGTGCTGAGATTGGTGGTGAAACTTTAAGGAGAAACAGGACATTTGCATCATCTCAAAGTGTCACCCCCAGAATGTTAATTACTGTGGTGGTTTTGTTTGTTTGTTTTTATTTCAAAATATTAAGGGGGTGCAAATGGTTTTGTTACACGGATACCTTGTGTAATGCTTAAGTCAGGGCTCTTGGTGTCCCTGTCACCAGAACAGTGGTCATTGTACCTAATAGGTACACTGAACTCCCCCTCCTATCCTTCCCTCTTCCTGGTTTCCAATGTCCTTTGTGTCTCTTTGTGCCTGTGTGTGCCTACTGTGTAGCTCCCACTCATTAGTGAGAACATACGGTGTTTGGTTTTCCATTCCTGAGACACTTCACTTAGGATAACGGTCTCCAGTTCCAACCCAGTTGCTGCAAATGACATTATTTCATTCCTTTTTATTGCTAAGTCATACTCCATGGTATATTGTGGTGGTTTTAATATATATACCAAAATTCTTTGATTATCCTGCCTCTAGCACGGTGGTGCTTAAATCATCTCCCTTTGAGTGTGGTCTGGACTTAGTGACTTGCTCCTTACAGAGTACAGAAAGGGAAAAACAGTAGCTTTACAGTGGAGAAACCTGGAAGACACTACTTTTACTAAGTGATCACGGTTAATATTAGCAGTAGTGAGTCACCTTCTGTCACATACCCCTTGATACAATGCAGTCGGAAGTGGAGAGGCAGCTCCCAGACAAGAGAAGTACTGAGATTCCCACTATTGAAGACAGCTCTTCATTTTAATATCTTATTTTAACCAAAGCAAATTGATTTGGGAGACACGGGCCAACGTTCCTGTTGCCTTCTCTTATGCCCAGAGGCCTCCTTCATTGTGAAATTCCAAAGAGGATTTAGGCTAGATGTGGGTCAAGGGAGAAACCTGTCGCCTCTGTGGTATCTTCCCCCCAAAATCCTTAACCCCAGTTGCATCATGAGAAAAATATCAGACAAACTGAAATTGAGGGATATTCTTCAAAATATCTGACTGGTACTCTTCAAAAGTGTCAAGGGCATGAAAAACAAGGAAAGACCAAGCAACTGTCACAGATAGGAGTGGATTAAGGAGAAACTATTACTAAATATAATATGGTATCCTGGATTGAATCTTGGAATGAAAAATTTGATCAGTGGAAAAATCAGTAAAATCTGCAAAAAAAAAAAATCTGTAGTTAATAGTTAATTATACAGTGCTAATGTTATTTGCTTACTTTTGACAAACGTAGCATGATCATTTTGAATATTGGTATTAGGGAAGTTGGGTGAGGGGCATAGGATAGGGAAACTCTCTGTACTATCTTTGCAACTCTTCTGTAAATCTGAAATAAGTTCTAAATAAAAAGTTTGGAGGGGAAAAAGTACACATCTGGAAGAAATTGAAAATGTGAACCATGTTAACAGTCTTTGGTTAATCTTGCCTTGGAGGAGGAAAGCTGCAAAGTCCCCTCCCTGAGAGATCTCCATCTTCATGCAGGTGATTTGCTTGCTGGCATCATCCTGAAAAGAAAGAGCTGGTGATGGATAGAGTGAGCTCAGCCTGGTGACAGAGAAGAATGTATTTCAGGGCTTTCTGTGGTTCATGCCCAAGAACAGATACCCTTTTAAAGCTTGGGACATGAAAAAATGCCTTAAACTGCTTCACACGACCCATTTTTGTACAGAAATTGTACAACATGGTATGTACAAAAGTGGAGCTCACTTTTCTAAATGTTTTTGGAGTTATTTTCTGGTTTCTTAAATACTCCTGTTGATTTGTGACATACTCTTGGATCTCTTGGTCGGGTATGCAAACCCTAAAGCCTGTGTTGGTACCCGATCGTTCAACTGGATTGAAATAAATTCCACATGACACTGAAAACTCTAGTGGTTGCTGGACAAGAGGCTCTGTCTAGACTGTAGTAGAGACTAACTGTGATCCTCGTATGAAACCTGCTCAAATTTTGGGCAAGGTGAGAGAGGTCAGTGTGCACGGTTATGCTGTATCTGTAAGGAGGTTGAAGATTACTCGCAAAATAAGGTGGCTACACTAGTTAGACTGGTAAGTCCCCTAATTTATTTAATGAGAACCAGTTAAAAAAATTTTAAAATTTATATATTTTAGTATCAGCTTGTTATGGAAATTTTCAAGTGTACAAAAAGGGAGAAAAATAGAATAACAACTCCCCATATATCCATTGCTCATCTTCAACAATTATCAATATGTGACAAATCCTGTTTTATTTATTACCTTCCAAACCCATTAGTATTTTTATTTAATTAAGCCTAAAATATTAACAATTCCTAAGTATCATTCAATATCCAGTCTGTTTTGGAATTTCCTCAGTTGTCTCACAGATGTCATAAGTATCTTTTCACAATTGGTTTGTCCGCATCACGATCCAAATGAAGTCCATGGATTGTATTTAGTTAATGTATCTCTTAAATCTCTTTAAATTTATCATAGCTCCCTCATTTGTTTTTCTCTTTGCCATTTATTTGTTGAGGAAACAAGGTCGTTTGTCCTATGGAATTGGACATTGTGGATCAAACGACTGCATCTCCATGGTGTTAACGTGTTCCCCTGGGTCCCTGTGTTTCCTATAAACTGGTAATCAGATCTGGAGCTTTGATTAGATTTAGGTTCAATTATTTTGGCACGAATACTCCACGGGTGCACTGTGTGCTTCCTACTGCGTATCAAGAGGCCCATAATAGCTGGTTGTCTCTCTTTTAGTAATGTCAAAATTGATAATTGACAACAGGTGTTGTCATCCTGACTTATCAATTATAAAATTCCCCATCGGCCATAGGTGGTTATTGCCTAGACAGTTACTCTGTAAAATGGTGGTGGGGGGGGCTGCTCTCTGCTCCTGCTACAGAGTGAACTCTAATAGCATCTTTTGATGAACAGAAGTTTAAAGTTTTTTAACAGCTTCATTAGAGGTGTAATGACATGTAATAAACTGCGTGTTTGAGGTGTACAATTTGGTAGGTTTTGACATATGTGTACCCCTTGAGACCATGGCCACGATCAACCACGATCAAGACAGTGAACATACCCATTACCTCCAAATGTTTCTTCCTTCCCCTTTGTGTTCCTCAAGTTGCCCCAGGCAACAACAGATCTGTTTTCTGTTATAGATTAGTTTGCATTTTCTAGAATTTTATAAAAATGGAATCACACAGTATGTATTTTTGTTAAATTTTTTTTTTTTGAGACAGAGTCTCAGTCTGTCGCCTGGGCTAGAGTGCCGTGGCATCAGCCTAGCTCACAACAACCTCAAACTCCTGGGCTCAAGCAATCCTCCTTCCTCAGCCTCCTGAGTAGCTGGGACTACAGGCGCTGACCACCACACCCAGCTAATTTTTCTATTTTTATTACAGGTGGGGTCTTGCTCTTGTTCAGGCTGGTCTCGAACTCCTGACCTCAAGTGATCCTCCCACCTCCACCTCCCAGAAAGTATGTATTCTTTTTTGTCTGACTTCTTTCACTCAGCATAATTATTCTGAGATTTGTATATGTCATTAAATGCCTTGCCGACATAAAAGTTTATTCTTTTTTATTAGTGAATAGCATCCCATTGTATGAATATACCATAATTTGCTTTTCCATTCACTTGTTGATGCACATTTGGCTGGTTTCTGGTTTTTGGCTATTAAAAATAAGCTGCTATGAACACTCACATACAACTCTCTGTATGGACATGTGCTTTCATTTCTCCTGGGCAAATACCTAGGAGTGGAATGGCTGGATCATATGGTAAGTCATGTTTAACTTTTTAAGAAACTACCAAAGTGGTTGTACCATTATGCTTTACCACCAGCAGTGTATAGGAGTTCCAGTTGTTGTGTATCTTTGCCAACAACTGACATAGTGTTTTTAATTTGAGGCATTCTAATACATATGTGATGGCATTTCATTATGGTTTTAATTTCTACTCCCTAATGACTAATGATACTGAGCATCTTATCTGCCTTCCATGTATCTTCTTTGGCGAACTGTCTTTTCAAATCCTTTGCCCATTTTAAAAATAATATTATTTCCTTGTTTTGAGAGTTCTTTATATATCCTGGATATACATCCTTGATTGTATATGTGATTTGCAATAATTTCTCCCAGTCTATGGCTTGTCTTTTCATTCTTTTAACAATATCTTTTGCAAAACAGAAATTTAAAATTTAGATAAAGTCCAATTTATCAATTTTCTTCTTTTATGGATCATGCTTTTGGTGTTGTAGCTAAAAAATCTTTGCCTAACCCAAGCTCACAAAGACTTTTCCCTGTGTTTTCTTCTAGAATTTTTATAGTTTTAGGTTTTACCTATAGGTATATGATCCATTTTGAGTTAATTTTTGTATATGATATGAAGAATGAGAAGTTTTTAATTTTGGTAAAGTCCAATATCAATATTTTATTTTATGATTAGTGTTTTTCATGTCTTAAAAAATCTTTTCCTGCCCCAAGGTAGCATAAATATTTTTTTTCAAGAAAATAATGGTTTTAACTCTTACGTTTAGATCTAAAATCCAAGTTAAATTTAATCTTTGTATATGGTATGGAGTTGAGGTTCATTTTTTCCACATTTGTTCATCCAGTGTTTCAGCATCATTTGTTGAAAATACTTTCTTTTCCCAATTGCCATCAATTGTCCATCAATAGTATTAATATTTCTTAGAAGACAAATTACAGTTAAAAAACTACTCTGACCAATACCCTCTCTTTGGGGGATTCAAAACACACTTTCTGAGAACATACGGTATGCCAGGCAATGAGCTGGGCAAAGTGATTCAAAGGGGAGTGAGACAGGTGCCTGCTCTCAGGAGAAGCAGCACTCAGATGAGCGTAAAGGGCACAGAAAACACTACTAGAAATCGTGTTCTGTATGGAGGTGGCACGAGGCAGGGAGAGATCAGTTCTTCTTGGGTTTATGAAGGGAAGCATCTCAGAGGAGGAGTATTTGAGCTGGTCTTGAAGAATGGGAGAAATGTAACAGGCAGACATGGCAGGTAGGGAAACAAGGAGAGCGTTCGAACCTCAGTGATACATTGGTCTGACGCTCGAGAGAAAAATCTGAACTGGAGTTCCTCAGTGATTTTATTCTTTTGACAAAAGAGTAAATAAATCCAGGGCATTCAGCCTCTACCCCCTGACGATGGGGGAACTTTTAATTGGATGTTTTGGAGGAGGCTCTCTGACCAGGGAGTTCGCTATTTCTTTCTTTTTTTTTTTTTTTAGCATAAAGATTATTTTGAGCTGAATATTTCTTTTCAATATAGGACAGTTATCATTTCTTCCGTATGAAACGTAAACTGAATTTGCTACAGCTTTTGGCCCAGCTAAAGGTGAAAACAGGAACTCACCACTTCATTGATGGCTTTGCTTACGAAAAGACCATCCTTATAAAAGTAAAGTAGTCTAATGACACCTGAAACAGAAAAATAAGTGAGAATGTAAGACAGGGAGTGAGCCCAAGAAGAATTCGAATTTTACATTTGACTTTGAACATAGCAGCGTAAGCTCATGCGTCTGAGGTCCCTCCCGGGCCCTCCACGGGCTGCTCTCGGGCTCCTTGTCATCCTCCACCCTCCACCCCCCACCCCTCACTGGAGGACGTTCTCAGGTCATTTTCCTTCCTGGCTTCTCTCCGCCTACCCTGGCCCCACCTGCCTCTCCTACAAGTTCCTGTAAGCGCGCCGACCATGCCAGTCCTCTCCCGGGTTCCTAGCCACCTGCTTTCGGGCGTCGTCCCTCATTGCTCCCCACGGTGGCCACCCGTTTCCTCGGAGTGCATTGCATTCCTCTCGCGAGTGCACAGATGGAGTGAGGACAAGGATCGTATCGCACCCATCCGTGTGCCTCACCTCTCAATCCCAACATGCTCTTTATGTTTTATGCGATTTAATTCTGTTGAATTAACAAGTAATTCTGTCAATCTAATTCCCGTTTACTGTAAGGGCTCCAGTATATGATCATCACCCACCATGACTTCTTACCGCTTTCTTTGGGTGTCTCCCTGACACTCATAACCTGCCTCCACGCCACAGTGTAGACATCGTGAAGACATCCGGCCCACTGTGGGTGAAAGTCTGACTCAACTCAATAAGGATTCATGGGGTGTCTGCTCCATACACCAATATACGTGCTAGGGACACCAGGGCAGTCTGCCTTCACATTCATCGTATTGAAGGTTACACAGACATGAAGCCAACTAGTGTAATGCAGCCTGATAAATATGATCCTATCTTAATACCAAACACGTTCTGCGTATCAACATTTCCACACAGATATCCTGCAGGTGCCTCAAGTCTGTGCATGTTAAAATGGAATTCTTCAGCTCACAGACCCGTGAAACCTTACTCTCCTATGATTGTCATCAGAGAATGGCACGATCATCCAGCAGTTATCTAAGGCAGAAGGGCGGGGGCCTTCTCCTTCGCCGGCCCAGCATGCCTGCCCCTCCCCCACCCATGCACGTCGTGTTCTACCACTCACTGAGTTTTCCCGTTGTATTTTCCTTTTCATTTTTTAAGCTTTTTATTTTGAACCAATTTTAGACTTACAAAAAAGTTGCAAAAGTAGCACAGAGAGTTCCCTTATATCCCTCCTCTCGCTTCCCCTAACGTTAACGTCTTACACAACCCCAGCAAAATTTTTCTTTTCACTTGAACAGCCCTGCCTTGGCTCAGGCCTTCATAATTTCTCTTCTCAATGAGGACAATAGTCCTTCCTGTTCTCTCTGCCTCTCGTTTTGACTTGTCCGAACTCCTGCCAGGGTGCCCTTCCTGAAATGCCAGTCTGGTCAGGTCACCGTGCTGCAGAAGGTGCCTCAGTGCGCCTGTGCTGCTCGAGCAGTGCCCGCTGCTTAGGGAGACGCAAGCTCCCACAGGTGATCTCAAGGTGGACGGGCACTGTCTGCTCTCCTCGCCCCACTCACACAGAGCCACCTCTCTGACTTCCTGGCCAGTGCTGACACTTGCCTTCTCATCCCCAACAAAGCAGGGAAGCTCCCGATATCCAGGGGCAGCAGTCTGGGTCACCCAAACATAAGGACAGGCTAGAGGGAGCCTAGACTTTTGAGGTCAACAAAAAGCAACGGTTCACCTACGTAGGACACTGTCTACTTCATGGGGAGTACCATACTCCCCACAAAGGCCTGGTTCATCCTCGGGCTAAGGGGAAAAAGCAAGCTCTGGTTTCTATGAGCACCAGGATGCTGAGCGCGAGAAGTGTGTGGCCTCTGCGGCTATGCTGTGTTTGTCCCTGTGCCACTTACTTTCCATGTTACCTCCAGTAAGTTATTGCACCTTCATGCCTCAGTCCTTCTTCTGAACAGGAATAATAAATTGCACTCCCTCCTAGGGTTGTCGTGAGGATTAAATGCGCTAACATACGTGAAAAGTTAGAATAGTGCTTGGCACACCATGCTTGTTCTGTAGATATTAGCTACCGCTACGTGACCAGGGAGGATTCTCCACCCATACCTGGAAAGGAGATTAAACTGAACAACAGTCTGCAGGTACCTGTAAATTAGGCAAAAAACGAAGATGAAGAACAAATACCCATTTCATCCACGAGAGCAATAAGTATTTCACTCCCCAAATCCGTGGCACAGATGGAAGTGACATCAACTTTAAGTTTGTCCCAAACATACATTTGTTTAGCATTGTATAGATTATAAATTGAGAATCCTTTCGCTCCTCCGATAAACAGAAAGTCTTGGGAAACAGCCATACAATTTGGCCTTTTGTTGAGCTGGGAAAACAAAGACAAAGAAAAAGGGAGTAATTTTCAGTTGTCAGTGTCTTCAAGTAATTTGAGCTAACCCTTTTCACAGAGCGCCACAGCCTTTCCTAGATATGACACCATCCCCAAACACAGTACTCATCTGAAACTCTTGCGAGCACCAAGAAACTCATAGTATTCCACTTTTAGGGCAATGAAACCAGAAAAACAAAGAAGTTGAGAGTAAACGTATGTTCACAGCACTAAGCATGCCCACAGGCCCTGCACTTTATTGATCCAGTGTGCTGTGGGAAGAATGAACCCATAGCTGAGGCACTGACAGATCCTCAACCATCAAATAAGAAAGTGGATTAATAGATTAAGGCAGACTTTTCAATAACAACAGCTGAAGAGAAAGGCCTTCTGTAAATCTTCAATTAAGCAGAAGAACCCATTTCCCCAGGCAATTACCGGATTTTTTTTTTTTTTTTGAGACAGAGTCTTGCTCTGTTGCCCGGGCTAGAGTGCCGTGGCATCAGCCTAGCTCACAGCAACTTCAAACTCCTGGGCTCAAGCGATCCTTCTGCCTCAGCCTCCCGAGTAGGTGGGACTACAGGCATGCGCCACCGTGCCCGGCTAACTTTTTCTATATATTTTTAGTTGGCCAATTAATTTCTTTCTATTTTTAGTAGAGATGGGGTCTCATTCTTGCTCAGGCTGGTCTCAAACTCCTGACCTCCAGCGAGCCTCCCACCTTGGCTTCCCAGAGTGCTAGGATTATAGGTGTGCGCCACCGCGCCCGGCCTACCAGATCTATTTTAATGGACATCGGCATACCTACAATCTTTCAAAAATGCACCTGTCTTATTGGATGCAGGTTTCTGGCAGGAATTCCTTTCCTGGATCAGGGGTTTTCATTTATTAACACTCAACTGAGGGACAGGGACTTTTGGTCAGCTGCCTACTCCATACCTGGATTTCTCCAACCGGGGGGTAGAGGGTGGGCTGGATCCGGCTGCTCTCAGCTTCCCTCAGTGCGTTCCTCTCTTCAATAATTTCCCAGGACCGGTCAAACAGAAGGTTCACCAGCTTGTTAATCATTCGATAAGGCTGAGGCAGGGAGTCCAGCCCTTGATCGACATCTATGAAGATATAATCCCCCTCATCATCTGTAGGCCAGTCCTTTTCTGTTGGGGTCGGCACCTCTAGGGGTACCTTCTGTGTAGTAACGGACAGCCTCGTCTTCTGAGTCTGACTTCTTCTGGGGGATGACATCACAGAAGGGGGCACTGGGAACTTCTGTGAAACTCTGAAGAGCTGATAAGAGATGGAAGCAAAGGAACTCTGAGAAAAAAGGGAAGCAACAAGAAGACAGCACACAATCCTTCTTTAGCACGAGAGCCTAAGGGGACTCTTTATTCCAGAGACTGGCATTTCCCTTAATTACCAGAGGCTTGTTACCACGTTCCAGGAGATGCTGTTCACATTAGTAAGGAAACCAGAAGAGGCATGTATCTTTCGGGCCAACCCAAGATGATGTGTACTATTATGGAAGAAGAGGAATGTGGCATCCTTCGAATTTCTTTACCTCCTGATAGGAAGGCAGCTGTCTTCCCATCTCGAATGGAATCCACCCTCTCTCCTACAACTTATGCCTCTTCTTTGTTCTCCATCTTTGCAAATGGGCAATGAGCCCTGACCCAGTTCAGTGGGGCAGCGAGCCATGACTCTCTTCCCTTCTTTTCCCTCACCCCTGACCAGATGCGGTTCCAACGCTCTCAATCTTTGCTGTCTGATTTGTTCTCTTCTCTCCTTTCCTACTGCTGCCATCCAGGCATTCTTCAGGAAAAGGCCCAGGCCCTATAAGATTTTTCAAGGGCCTACAGAAATTTTTGAGACATGAGAAAAAAAGGAAAAAAAACTATTAATACACATAACATGAATGAATCTCAAAGACATGATGAGTGAAAGAAACCAGTCTCAAAATTTATATGCAGTATGATTCCATTTACATAGCATTCTCAAAAATGCAAAATGAGTAATGGCAACAGATCAGTGGCTGCCAGGAGTTATAAGCAGGGGAAAGTGTTATTTAAAAAGGACAGTGTGAAGGAATTTTGGGGGATAATGGAACTGTTTCATCAGTAGAAGGAAAATATAAAGCTGCTTTTATTTCCAGATGATATGCTTATACAGGAAATCTGATGGAATCTACAAAAACACTTTCTAGAACTAAAAAATGAGGTTAGCAAGGTTGCAGGATATAAGTTCAATATACAAAAACTGATTGTATTCCTATGTATTGGCAACAAACAATCTAAAATTGAAATTTAAAAATACCACTTACAATAGCATCAAAAATACGAAATTACTTAGGGAAAGTCTGGCAAAATTTTCAGATTCAAATACTGAAAACCATAAAATATTGCTGAGAGAAATTAAAGAAGACCCAAATAGAGAAAGATACCTTACTCATGGGTTGGAAGAATCAATTTTGTTAAAAATGGCAATTCTCCTCACTCAAATTGACCTATAAATTCAATGCAATTCCTATGATAATCCCAGCTGACATTTTTTAAAAAAATTAAGAAGCTGGCGAGGTGTGGCAGCTCATGCCTGTAATCCTAGCACTCCAGTAGGCCGAGGAGGGAGGATGGTTTTGAGGTCAGGAGTTCAATACCAGCCTGAGCAAGAGCGAGACCCCATCTCTACTAAAAATAGAAAGAAATTAGCCAGACAACTAAAAATAGAAAAAATTAGCCAGGTGTGGTGGTGCATGCCTATAGTCCTAGTTATTCGGGAGGCTGAGGCAGGAGAATTGCTCGAGCCCAGGAGTTTGAGGTTGCTGTGAGCTAGGCTGACGCCACGGCACTCTAGCCTGGGAGACAGAGTGAGACTCTGTCTCAAAAAAAAAAAAAATTAAGAAGCTAATTTTACAATTCATGTAGAAATACAATCACTTAGAGTAGCAAAAATAACTTAGAAAAAGAAGGACAGAATTAGAGAACTAACACTACCTAATTTCAAGACTTATTACAAAGCTACATTAATCAACACAGTATGGTATTGGTATCAAAAACAAACTAGAGTTCATTTCTCCATCAGCTAGGAAGGACATATTGAGGTTTATATAAACCTATCAAGAACAGTAACTACCGTGGCTTCCAGTCCTTTGACGAAACCTCAGATGCGTGGCGTTCTGGCCAGGCACCTGTGATTTCATATTGTTGGGGCATTTAATGTATCGTGAGGGTTGCAGCTCTCTGTAAGTTTGCTGTTGCTGAACCAAGAAAGAAGACATACACAGATTTCTACAGAATTATGATCCCTGAAAGATTTTGAGATGAGGAAGGCTGGTATCTTTCAGAGTACAAAGTGATTTTGGAATCTAAAGAATTTATTTGGGTTGAATTACATAGAAGTATGTCACCGAACTGTGCCCCTGAGCTGTGTATGAAACATGAATATATGGGGTAAGGAATAGTTCTCTTGACAAATAATTAACAAATACTGTGGACAGTAAAAACAAATACATCAACTAAACCAAACAGAGAGTCCAGAATTAGATGCACACGTATATGGAGAGCTTATTTCTGACAAAGGTACAAAGACTCAGTGGAAAAAGGAGAGTTGTTTCAACAAATAATGCTCAAGCAATTAGATATCCATATAGGAAAAAAATAAACTTTGATTCCTACTTTGCACCATATGCAAAAACCAACTCAAAGTGGATCACAGATGTAATTGTAAAACTTACAACTATTAACACTCCTGGGGCTGATGCCTGTAATCCTAGCATTCTGGGAGGCCAAGGCAGAAGGATCACTTGAGTCAGGAGTTCAAGACCAGCCTGAGCAAGAGCAAGACCCTGTTTTTACTAAAAATAGAAAAATTAGCTGGGTACAGTGGTGCACGCCTGTAGTCCCAGCTACTCAGGAGGCTGAGGCAGGAGGATCACTTGAGCCCAGCAGTTTGAGGTTGTAGAGAGCTATGATCATGCCACTGCCCTCTAGCCTAGGTGACAGAGCAAGACTCTGTCTCAAAAACCAACCAACCAACCAACCAACCAACCAACCAACCAACAAACAAAAAACAGTAAAACTTCCAGAAGAAAACACAGGAGAAAACCTTTGCAATCTTTCCTTAGACAAAGATTTCCTAGATATGACATTAAAGTATAATCTAAAAAGAAAAAAATTAGTCATTTAAGCCTTTTCAAAAATAAACTTAGGCTCTTCAAGAGACACTGGTAAGAGAATAAAAAGTAATCCACATACTGGGAGAAAATATTTGCAAGTCATTTGTCTGATAAATTATTTGTGTCCAGAGTATTTAAAACAATTCTCAAAACTCAGTAGTAAGAAATAATACAATTTTTAAAAATGGGCAAAAGATGTGTACAGATACTTAACCAAAGAAGATATACAGATGACAAATAGACACATGAAATGATGTCCAACACCATCAGGCATTAGTGAGATGCAAATTAAGGTCGTGAGATACCACTACACATGTATTGAAATGCCTAAAGTTCAACAGACAGACCACACCAAGTATTGTTAAGGATGTGGAGGAACTGGAATGCTCATACTGCTGTTAGAGAACCAAAATAGTACAAGTTTGAAAAACAGTTTGGCGATTTCTTTTTTTTTTTTTATAGTTTAATGTATTTTAATAGCAAACTTACAGGAACAGCACAGAAGACAGACAACATTAAAAACATGTACCTGCATGTAGGACACAACGCAGTTAGAAAAGTATAGTGAGTGGATGGAATCTACTGTATGATAAAAATGCTACAAACACCATGTAGTTGCCGTCAATAAGAAATTTACTTGTTTTAAAAAAATCCAAATGCTGGCATTGTCCAGAAAAATTTAACAGGTTAATTTATAATTTTTATAAAGTTGAACTGCTGAAACTTGCTCACTGAAACATTCGACTTGCATTAATGCTTCACATCCCCGCATTTATATTAAAAATTCACACACAAATGAAAATGCAAAAACTGCCAATACCTGATTTCTGTCCCCTATTTTTCCACTCGCAATCATACACTTAGGTACTTTTTGACCCCATGGGGAAAAAATATCTAACGTTCAGAACTACCAATAACAGGAAGAAGAAATTTTTTTTTTTTTTTGAGAATGAAATGTTTTCCCATCATAGTGGATTCTTATTAAGCACGTTCTCCACGTATGCGGCGTGCTAGCTGGATGCCTTTTGGCATAATTGTTACACGTTTGGCATGGATAGCACACAGATAGGTGTCTTCAAAAAGGCCAACCAGATAGGCCTCACTTGCTTCCTGCAAAGCACCAATAGCTGCGCTCTGGAAGCGCAGATCTGTTTTGAAGTCCTCAGCAATTTCTCGCACCAGATGCTGGAAAGGAAGTTTGTCAATCAGAAGTTCAGTGGACTTCTGATAATGTCTAATTTCACGGAGTCAGTTTGGTGATTTCTTAAAACGATAAACATACACCTACCATAATATCCAGTCATTCCATTCCAATGAGGGATAAAAGGGAACCGAAAACACATGTCCATAGAAAGATCTGTGCATGAACAGTCATTACGGCTTTATTTGTAGGAGCCCCAAAGTGGAAACAATCCAAAGTCTATCAACAGGCGAATAGATAAACTTTCACACACTGTCAGTGGGTACAGCCACTTTGGAAAATAGTTTGGCAGTTTCTTACTAAGTTAAACATACCATATGATTCAGCAATCACATTCCTATGTATTACACAAGGAAAATAAAAACTTATGTTTCATATGGAAATCTGTACTTAAATATTTACAGGAGCTTTACTTATTTATGTATTAATTTATTTATAAATAACCTGTACTAGATAGAGCAGCTTCATTTGTAATTGCCCCAAACTGGAGACAACACAGATGTACTTCAGTGGTCGAATGGATAATGAACTATGATACATCCACATCACGGAATAAAAAATACAACACAGCAATAAAAATTTACAGACTACTGATGTGCATAACATAGATGGAACTCAAATGAATTATGCTAAGTGAAAGAAATCAGATAGAAAAAGCTACATACTGTATGATTCAATTTATATGATATAGTAGAAAAGGCAGAATTATAGGTATAAATAACAGATTATGTACATCTGTGTTCGGAAGCACCCTGTGCTTGTCTCTATCTTCTGACATACCACTGTGTTGTACTCATCAATTTACTGTGTCCCTTATTAACCTATTACCCTAGGCCTAGAGCTTAGCACAGTGGTTGGCATCTGGTCAGCACTCAATAAATTCTATTGCTTGCAGTACTGCCCTGTCTTAGGCCATGCACTTCGAGAATACTTCTGGCTTTCTACCAGGCACTTTCCTCTGCAAATCTGTGGGGCCAAGGGAACATACTTACCCAAAGCCTAGTTTCTCTCTTCTAGAGTCTAGACCGTTTTCAGGGTACCTATACCCCTGGAATTTATTGACCAAATGATACCAGGGCCTGCATGAGCCTTTCTGAGCTTTCTCCTAAGGGCAGACTCAGCTGATAATGTGAGCAGCCTTAGACCTAAAAGGTGGCCAAGGCACGGCTGTTTGCAGGGGTATGGGCAAAATTTGGATTTGGCTTGGCATATCCACACAACAATGTAAGTGGGAGCCAGAAACCAGGAAAGAAGAGGAATGGGAAAAGACTGGGAGCCAGTTCTCCCCTACACTATATTTTAGCTGTGTTTCCAGGTCTTCTAAAGAGCCTAAGAATTCTGAAAGTGAATCTGGCCTTCTGTGTCATTATGAAAGTATACTTGTCAATGCAGAAGAGAACATATTTCACTCAACATTTGTTACTTGATTTATAACTTTTAAATATTTAAACATATGGTATGTGGGTCTCCATTTTTACCCTAGGCCTGCAAATGTTAGGGGCAGGCCTGACCAAGGGAATAAAGATTATAAAAACAGTTGACCTGACCTTGTGGTTTTGGGGGTACATTTTATCAATTTACAGCTATAGAATGGGTGGAGCCCCATATCTTCAAGCCTCACAGAACAAATGTTCAGAGGTACAGTTTCATTGTAATCTATTTTTGCCTGTACTTTGTTCATAACGACCCTTTTAGGATTTCCTTAGATAACAATCTTCTTTCAGTTGTAGGGGTTCAGAAACAGTACCCCAAAATGAAGCCCTCGGAAGCAGCCTCACAAGCAAAAGTTTTTCTCTGACCTCCTCCTGCTCTCCTGTCTCTCAGTCCCAATCTTCCCTGAGAGTAGCTATAGAAATTAGAATCCCTCTTCCCTAAGGTGGGTCATAAAAACCAGAATGCCTTTCTCGAGAGCCAGCCATAAAATCTAAAAATGTTTTGTGTAAAAACTGGCCAAAAAGAAATTATCTGACCTACTGTGGGTCAGATAACTGTAGGTCACAGACCCCCATTCCAGAAAGGGCCCTGCCCCACACCAGAAGGAAGGAATGCAGCTCAGAAAGGCCAAGAAAAATCTGGACAGACAGGCCTTGCTGGTTTCCCCACTCAGACTATTAGCAGTAGATCACAGCCTTTTTGTCCAACTATATTTCCACATGGCTGCCCATACTTTTTTGAACCTAAACATAGGTTCCCCTGTATCTTTGGGTCTTCATATTAATTAGATCTGTATGTGTACACATATTAAATAGATCTGTACGTGTTTTCCCCTATTAATCAATCTGCCTCATTTCACTTATTTTTTTCTAGCGAATTTTAAGGGGGCCAAGGGCCTTGGCTCCTACACAGCGTTCAATGTTCCTAACAGAAAATTCTCTACCTTACCGGGCTCTCACGCTAGGAATACACCACGAGTTGGCTTCTCTCTGCCCTAACCATTTCCTTCACCAGACCTGAAGCTGGTGTCGCTCAAGGGAAACAGAGGCACGGCGCTGGGAAATGATTAGGTCCCGCGGTCCCCAAGCAAAGGCTCACAGGAGTTCGCAGGCTGCTGAGATCTTTCGGGATTCCACCCGGGCTTCCGGGGACCGGGGACCCGCGGGGAGAGAGAGGCGAGCGGTGCCGGGAACGCCTGCGGTGGGGAGATGGACCCCCCGGCCCTCCTCTGGGCGGCGCTTCAGGTAACGGGGAGTCCTGGCACAGGAGGGAAGCAGCAGCACCTGGGGGTGGAATCCGAAATTTTGCTCACCGGGCCCGGCGGCTTGGCGTCGCCTTAGTAACCACCACTTCCGGCTCCGGCCGGAAGCCTGAGCGGTCGGTCTTCGGCCGGCGAGCCCGCCCCGACGGGGGCGGAGGGACTCAGCCCCTCCCGCAAGGCCGACGCGGGGACCGACCCTTCCCTGGGGACCCGGCGGCGCCCCAGAGGACCCGCGACTGAGCCCGGCGCGACGCGTGGCCCTTGGGCTGGGCGCCATGGACGCCTTCACTCGCTTCGCCAACCAGACCCAGGGCCGGGACCGACTCTTCAGGTGAGTCAGGTGCCGGCGGCCTCCACCGCTGTCTCGCCCCGCCTGGGTGCTCGGGTCCCTGTTCTCCGTCGGCCCGAGGAGGAGGAGGAAGGACGCCGGCCGCGCTCGCGGAGGGGGCTCGCTTCCCGAGCCGCTGCCCGCCTAAATTCGGCGGGGCCCGGCCCGGCGCTCCCGCGTCCCGCCCGCCGCGGGGCCGCTGACCGTAGCGCCCGTGGACGAATCCCCCTCCTCTGCCAACTTGGCTCTCCGCGCAGAGGAAGACCGGGCTCCCTCCACTCAGCAGCCTTCCGAGGAATTTCTTTTAGACAGAAGCTTCGGGTTAGCGTTTGTGGCTCCAGACGCAGTTCGCTTGGCTGTGGCTCCGAATACCCCTCGACGCGCTTTGAGAGAGACAGAAGTTGCGTTTCTCTTCTTTGTCTTCCATTATTGCCCAGTCTATCTCATTGAGATACTGCGTGTGAAATAGTTTTGCAGACTGTGAAACAAAACACAGTGGGAAAACCCAGAAATAACTAACTGCACCTCTAAGGTACATGCTGTGCTACTGAAAACATCAAACACATTGTGTCTTTAATACTACTGCAGTGTTAGCTCTTGATGTTTCTTTTGAAGATTTGGTTGATTCTTGCTTAATAATAAGAAAATAGTTACAAAAAAATAGTTACAGTTGCAGTTTTAGTTAACGGTTCTACATTCTCTTCTGGGTGCACAAGTCCAATACAGACTAATAAGAATAGCTCCAATAATGAGACTTTTGGAAGCCAGCTTTATGCCAGGTATTGTTCTCAGTGTTTTGCAACTATTAACTTATTCCCCCATCACAATCCTATGAGGTAGATACTCTGAATATCCCCCCCGTTTCACAGATGGGGAAACTGAAGCCGAAGGAGGTTAATAGGTACTAAGTGACAGAGTGAAGAGATTCAAATCTACACAGTTGACTCCAGTTCACACCTCTTAACTACTGAGCCACACTGCCTTTCTAAGTAATTTGATTTTTACAATGGTTGCATTATATACACACTTCATTAAAGTAGAAACCTGTAATTCCAGTGTACCCGTAATGTACACTGCAAGGTTTATCAAGGAGGTTGGTTAATAAAATAATCATTTGGGATATACTTATTCAGCAAGATCTGAGATCTCTATCATTCATTTCCTAACCTCCTTGATAATCTGTATAACCTCTGTGACCAAATTGTCATTCATAAAATAATGCCTCGTTTTTGTACTGACACCTGTTAGACCAAATCTGAGAAACGCAGATTCATTGACAGGACCAGCCCTCTAGCCAGGAAGCACATTTGAAAAACGAGAGAGGTTGTTTATGATCCTTGTCTTCTCTTTTTATTTCATCCCTAATGACAAGTTTTCCATTTTGGAAAATGGGCCACATTTTTATTGAGAATAATATTTATAGCATAAAGGGATTCAAATGTAGTTATAGAACAATAGGAACCAGTAGGCTGCCAAATGCATTTGGGTGTTTGTGTGATTAAAAGTTTCTCATGTATTTATTAGTAAGTCATTGTTATTTGTACGCATAACAGTAATCACTTCATTGAATATATATGTACCATTAAACAGGATTCTGCCTGTATTTTATACAAAATACTAATTTTGAAAGACAGATATAAAAACATATCTATATTAATTTGTGTACTGGTGTGTATTTGGTCCTTTTAGTTTATAAAAGAATTAAACAGTATTCAAACTGTGGACTTTCCATTTGGTTTTGGTTTGAGTTTGTGTCGTATCACTTAAGTAGTAGGTTAACTACATGGTAGAAAAGTTCATTTTAGAAATCTGAAAATCATTCTGCCCTGGGTGCAGACTTAATGTGAGGGAGACTTTTCTGGTTTCCCGCTTTGACTGCTTCCATTCTCTGTGCCAGCAAAGGGCCTTTAGGGGGGCTATTCACCGCATTATTGCAGGTCTCTTTCATTACCTTTGTGTTGCATTTTTGTCGTGCGTTCTACCCTTTGGCTCTCCTATGGAATGACTACTGCAGAATTTTGCTCTTGTAAGAGCTGCTAAATGAGAAATTGTCTTGGAAATTTTGCCGTTTGCACAATATGTTTCCTTCATGAATTGAGTTTTATTTGGTTTGTAAATCACTCTCCTCATTTTTTTTTTCCATTTCAGAGCCACTCAATACACATGCATGTTGCTTAGATATTTGTTAGAGCCTAAAGCTGGCAAAGAGAAGGTGGTAATGAAGCTCAAGAAACTGGAGTCCAGTGTGAGCACTGGCCGTAAATGTAAGTACCCTGTTTCTTGAGGGACGGCAGCTCCTGGTTTAGAATCTTCAGCCTCAGACCGTGTAATTCACAAAATACTTTCTAAGTCATTAATTTCTAGTCAGTCAAGTTTATTGATGAAGTTGACCAGTAAGGCTGACCTCATGGCACAACAGGTCTGAAAGTTTGAATGTGCTGCTGAGACCATTCACAAACACCCTCCTGCGTTCACATTTGGTGCCAAATCCTTATCTTTCTGCTTAATCATACCCAGTAGGACAGTCAGTGTGTTAGCTCACCTTTAGTTCTTATAATCACAAAATGTTTTGTCAATCCCTGACGTGAGTTTCAGGCTCCTTTTAGCCCTTTTGTGCTTTATAAAAACAGAATAGCTATATCCTGGACTACTTGCCTTTTTCCCTTCTTCTCTTGAAGCTTACTAGGGGATATGTTTGGATACATTTTATTAGACTATTTGTGGGGTGGTTTCATGTGAAAGGCAAAAAGTAAAGTCATTGTTTGGGGTTCATTTAATTCACTTTAATAATTACACTAGAAAATCCCATACTTCTCTCAGCAATTGCATGCCTGACTCCTCTTTGTCTGATGAAAACCTGATGTTGCTATAGTAGGTTGCCAGAGGCATTAGAATGGAATGTGGAACATTATATATTGATCAGTTGTTTTTGAGCACCTACTTCGTATAGGTACAGACCTGAGCCTTATGGGAGGAATAAGATATTATAAATACTAATACAAAATTTAGTACCAAATTTGTTGGCTGGCATTAGAGGAAATGAAAGGTGTTTTGGAGGAAGTGGGACTTAAGGTGCAGCTAGAGGGAGAAAAAGGAGAGAGTTCTAGAAGGGCAATTTCCTAGAGTAAAGGCTCAGAACTGTTATGAGCAAATCATTGTATTAGAGGATCAATGTCAAACTAGGGAACTAGATTGACAGAGAGAAGACTTACGTTTTCAAGCAGTGGGATGGGAAGGGTGGGGTGAGCTTTTCTAGATGACTTTGAAGGCCAAGATTAGAAATTCTTAGATTCTTTAGAATATTGGTGCTGAAAGGCCCTTTAGAGGTCACTAGTCTCTAAAGTCCAGAAGTCAACTAGGGGCTACATGTGACAATATTATTGATTGTCCTTTCTACTAAATCCTACCATCTCTACTTTGTTTTCTTGAGAGTAGGTAGCCAAAATGGTTTGGACCAGAGAAATGGCAAAATGACAATGGTGTTTTTTTTTTAAAAGGGAAGGAAAGTAAATCAAAGGTAAGACATCAAACTCTTCAAGAGAATGTCGAATCTGGAATTCATATTATCATAGTACCTTCCTTCTCAAGAAGTGTATCTGGTAATACTCACATGTAACAATCTACGTTCATGATTGACCTTGCCTGGAGTATGCTGTAAGTCAGTGTTAAGGTGTTCACTGGAACAGAGGAGGTAAATTTAAAGAGTCACTGTCTTTTTTGCCTTCTAGGATCATTTTAGGTGTCCTTAACATATTGTAAAGTTCTTCTCCGTTCCTGAGCAAAGGCTGAGCCTCAAATGACCATCAGTTGTTAAAAAAAAACCAGTGCTGGCTTCTCACCTTGACAGAGATTCTGCCTCCCCATTACGTACTAATGAAATAACTTAACTATTGTGCGTTCTACTTGCAGGGTTCAGACTGGGCAACGTGGTACATGCTGTGCAGGCGACTGAGCAGAGCATTCATGCCACTGACCTGGTACCCCGCTTGTGCCTGACATTAGCCAACCTGAACCGTGTGATTTATTTCATCTGTGACACCATCCTCTGGGTGAGGAGTGTAGGTCTCGCCTCTGGCATCAACAAAGAGAAATGGCGAACATGGGCTGCCCGCCACTACTACTATTCTCTCCTGCTGAGCCTGGGCAGGGATCTGTATGAAATCTCCCTGCAGATGGAACAGGTTGCACACAATAGGGCAAAGAGGGAGAAATCATCATCCCAGGATCCTCTTGAGTACAGCGTGGCTGACGAGGAAACAGAATGGCTCCAGTCCTTTCTCCTTCTCTTATTCCGATCTCTGAAGCAGCATCCTCCCTTGCTCCTGGACACTGTGAAGAACTTCTGTGATATTCTGAACCCTTTGGACCAGCTGGGGATCTATAAGTCCAATCCTGGCATCATTGGACTTGGAGGTCTTGTGTCCTCTATAGCAGGCATGATCACTGTGGCATATCCTCAGATGAAGCTGAAGACCCGCTAGGGTGTTTTCAGGCTGAGAACTAGTACCTGCTTTAAAAGATGACCTCTTAGTGGAGCAGACATTTGTGTTAATCACAGGCCATGTCAGACTGTGCTTAAGTTCTTGTTCATGTGAGCATTTAGCGACCTGGATGTGAGCAGAGGTGGGGCCAAGAATGGAGAAGGGCGGAGCATGAAGATTTATTTACATGTGTTTTTTTAGAGTGCTGGAGTGACTTGAGAATTTCGGAATATTTTCCCTTCATCTAACATTTATTGAGCGTCTCTTATGGCATAGTAGGAGCTTAGTGTTTGCTAAATGAATAAAAATTGAAAGGGAAAAAATTGAAAAAGACCCAATCAAACTAATAAGTGAACACTAATAAACAGTAGCTTTTGGGTTGTGTGAATCACTGACTTCACATGACTACAGTAGATCTGGTGCACAGCACTCTCAGATCTGGTAGAGGCCCCCCCGCCCGCCACACACACGTACCCCATAGATGTCAGTAGCAGGATGGAAAGGAGCTGGGCTAATAGCTTCGTAACTTGTTGGCCCATATCATCACTGCACTCGTGTCCTTGCTGTGTCCGGAAGTAGAATCAGAAAGGCATCAGGCACTTTCATGGTATAAATTGTGTCTATGGGGAGAGGTCTTTAGGTAGTGCAGTGAATAAAAATCAAGCAGACAGAAGGGAGTTGAGCTTTAAAAAAATATATATAAAGGGTCACAATGTATGTAACCTGTGACACGTAAGGAAACTGACACACACACAAAACAAAAGCCAAGAAAAACCCTGAGGCCAGAACGTCATCCCCTGTCTCCCAATCCAGTGTTCTTTCCGTAATATCTCACTGTCTTCAAGATTGAGTAGAAGTGTGAGTCTTTCCAAAATCCTTTGTTTTTTGCCTCTTACCCTCCCAAAATTTGGAACTTTCATTGGTCAGGGGATTATATTCTACTCTACAAAAATTAAAAACCGTATCTAGATTTATCAGTTAGATTGTTTTATTTAAAGCCTTATAACAGTTTGGGCAATTCTGTGTTAGTTTTCATAAAAATTTATGTAGTTAAAAAATTCCATGAGTACTCTAGATGTAGTAGGGTCACAATTTTCCACAATAAATTAGACTTCTTATTTATAGGATGGTTGGGGGAGATAGGGAAGAACAGTAAAGGGCCCGTGAAGAGGACATTAGGAGATGACAATATCCATGACACCCGTATTCCTGCTTCCCACCTTGGTTGTTGGGTCCTTACATGTGGTTACAGATCCTTTAGTTTGAGGGAGGTGAGGTGGAGAAATGCCAGCAGTTAGGCGGCCAACGTCAGTCCCACCAGCAAAGCCATGTCGTTTATCTGAATGGAAATGGAAAAGAAATACGCACTCAGTAAGTTAACTTGCCTAGCAGTGTGATTGAGAGTCTCAAAAATAGATCAGTGGCTCTCTATTTAAAGTGACCAATCAAGATACGGGATTTGAGAAAGAACAATTTGGGAATTTTAAAGGAACTGAAAGCTACTAGATCAGGGCAAATAAAAAGTTTGAATAGCTATTTTTACTTTGTCCAGATCCTCTACTGTAATATTAATAGATTAATTATGTCCAATAAATTTCTAGAGAAAATTGACGCGTGTGCCTGTGAATGTGTTCTAGGAACACCCCCAAGCCTCTACATTCATGAGGGATTCCAAAAATCAAAGAAGTTCCTCACAGATACACAGGCCAGCACATTCACAACTGAATATTGTTGCCTGCGAATTCATTTATCCCACAGTGAATGTTTGAGTGCCATGCGTGGTTTCGGGGACCTAGATGACCAAAGTCCCTGCTCTCATGCGGTGGAGGGGTAAGGGGCACAGGTGGGGGTAGGGAAGGAAAGAAGATACAACTCTGCCTTGCAAGCTGCTGCTGGAAAACTGGCTCTTCCCTTGGGACTCTCCTAGGCCCTTTCACCACTGTTCACTTCTCACCTACAATCTACTCCCAGCTAACTCGGCCAAAGGACCAGCGTAGGCAGCAGGGCTTTCAGGCACAGAGCCCTCTACTCCCCTTGGCCCAAAGCCACTACTCCAAAGGCTGAAACTGCCTTTTGGCCCAGGTTGCCGTCCAGACACAGCCTCACAAATAATTTGTCCTGAACCTTGAAATGAGGGCAGAGGCCACTTTAGATACTTCCCTTCCTCGCCATGACTGTCTGATATTATCAAAAGCCCAGGTTGGATCAATAAGTATTAAACATTTCTCATGTTTATTATTCCTTTTGGAGGTTTCCTGCTTGACTCTCTCCTCCCTTTCCTGACTTCTCTTTCCCTACTTTATTATATCACAGAGACAGAATTTATCGCCAAGGATCTATCATAAAGCACTGATACTCGCCAGCCCCGGCCCTTTCTCCTGTTGCCTGCAGCATGTGACTTAGCAGAGAGTCAACAATACACAGTAATCTAGCAACAATGAAAATAAGTTTTATCTTCCTATTAATCCGTTTTAATTGAGAGACCCTTAGATAATCTGAAAACTATGGTGTATACCTCAGTATTCCATCATCTTTGAAGCCAGGAACTCGAACTTGGGTTTGTGCTTAAGTCCTTGCTAAGGAAGGGGTGAGAAGTGATATTTCTTGGTTGTCTGGATGCTGTTGATTGGTGACAGAATCTTGGTCAACACCGTTACTTCTCTGGGCTTAGGAGAACAAAAATCCGGTTTTCTCTCTCACTGCCCATTCTAATGGCATGTTAGGCCAGGTAGTGTTCAATAAATTTTCCTCAACTCTAGGAATGTATAGAGATTGAAATTGCTCCCTCAAAGGCCAGATTGTTAAGGACTCATCCCCCAGCTCTCTCTCTTCCTCACTGAGGGCAATTTATTTCCATAATCAAAGACTAGTACATTCAGGCGAATTCTATTCCTGTGTGGGTTTAAATCTTACTGTTCAGTATCCATTCTTGTTATTAAATAAGAAAGGATGGGAGAAATGGGTTGACAATTGTCCCAGAAGACCCTCTGTGGAAAAAGAGCCAAAGATTACAGAACTATATAGAAATTTAGGGCTTATGAGTTTAATGACATATATCCCAATTCTTTCTTTCTGGAAAGCAGTTTTTTTTGTTTGTTTTTTTGTGAATTGAGGGCCAGAAACATAACAGAACTAATGCTTCATGGCTCTGGAATTCTAAATCCTCTGAGCCTTGATCTCCTTCAACTCTGTCATCTACTTCCTCATTGGCTAAATGTCCTTGCAGAAGTTAGGCTCTGCCCAGGGGACCTTGGGTCAGATAACTGGCAGCTGGCTGACCTCGCTTTCTCTTCCTCTCTGCCGGCCTCTAGCTAGGAGACCTTGGTAGCGTTGCTCAAGACTTCCTGGAGTGACGAACTGTTTCTGTCCGAGGAGGCTGTACAGCCTGGGCTCTGTGAGACTGAGGCGGTGGTCCGCTGGAGTGAGTGTGGGGGTCCCAGGGCATCCGCCTTTCCTGGCTTGTTTATGAGCATTAAAGGGAAGAAGCTGAGGGTAAGGGCCTCTTGGGAATTTTACTGGGGATAAAGGGAAACTACTGAGGAAGAGACTCAAGGTGAATGACCGGGAGAATAGAGTAGCTCTTCTGGGGTCCTGGATCGCTGCCTTTTCCAGAATGCAGCTGAAATAGCTGGTTTGAAGAGTGGCTGCTTTCTCACCTGGCTGAGCATAGAGGGACGGACTGGCATGGATGCTTGCTTAGAAATAGAGGAATTAACCCAGTGCCTTTTCATTGGGGGGAAAAAAAGACTAAACCTGAAACTTGTTCTTTTATTTTTTACTTTTTGGAGATGGGGTCTCTCGCTGTGTTGCCCAGGCTGGTCTGGAACTCCTGGGCTTAAGCAATCCTCCAACCTCATCCTCCCAAGTAGCTGAGACTACAGGCATGTGCCACCATGCCTGGCTTGAAACTTGTTCTTTTAGTCTCTTTTGGATCTTCAGTTTAGAGCCCCAAGACTTCATCTAAAACCTTTTGTCTCTATGGCTATCTGCATTTGTCATTTCTTACCCTGAGCCTTTATAAGAAACATCGGTCTTGACAAGTAGGCTGTGGAGCAACTGGTTGCTATGGGGCTCTAAGCAGTGGCCTCTGTGTGTGACATTTACCCTTCAAACTAATGCCTTCTGTTCAGGAAAACTGAGCTCTCAGGCAGCCTGGGCCCAGCTGGGCCATGAGAGGTGGGGCACTGACCTGTGGCTCTCAAGCCTGAGGGCTTCTGGTGGACCTGGGCCTCTCTGCTTTGCAGCTGGAAGAGCTAGGATGGCAGTCAACAAGGACCCCACCCTGCTGGATGGAGACTTCCCTGTAAGTAATTTGGGCACACAGGAGACGGGGGATGGACAAGTGAGGAGGAGGAAGGAGCAGGGAGGGGAGAGGAAAGGGATCTAGAGTAAAATATGTCCAGATTGTAATCCTAGTTCATTAACTACTGTGTCTTAGTTATTCTTGCCCTCCCTACCTTTGCAGGGGGCTGTTGGAGTGTCTGGGGGAGGGGGAGAAGATGCCTGTTAAAAATTAAGCATCTTGGAAAAAAAGGACAAAAATCCTGGCAGAGGAGCGGGGCAAATGGAGAAGAAGGGAACTGCCAAGTTCTAAACCCTGATGCAGCCCGTGCTCTGCGCCACCCAGCCGGGAGTGTGCCCAGCGCGGAGCCCCTGCATTCTCTGACTCCGGGGTCGTTCACATGGTGAATGGCACTTCCCGGAGTTGGATGGTGCGCAGCCTGTGCTGCCGTGTGTGGGGATGGCTGGATGTTCAGTGTGTCCGTGTTGTGTCCCTGGCCTGGTTTTCACCGTGACTTAGAATGGTTTTGATACTTCTAGGTATACTCGATGCCGCCTGATTTGGGCACAGTTGAGATAGTTAAACTTAAAAATTATGAACCTGTACAATATCTACCTTGTCCCAAATTAGGCTTTAACTAACCTTGCATTAGGAATTGCTGTGTTAAGTTTTGTACTGAATCGCAGGGAAAGGCATAAAATGGTCAGGTGCGTAGTTAAGCCATCCTAACCGATGGTGGTTTATTCCCTTCCCAGGATCTCTTTCCCACTTTGGTTCTGTCTAAAACAACCCCCAAAGGCTCCATCCAAAATGTTAGAGAATGTTTTCTTGTTTTTAGTCAAAATATTTTTCTAGTTCAAGTTTAAACCCCGCCTGCAGGATGAAAAGCTACACTACTACGGCCTGCTTTGTCTAGTGTACACATGGGTCCCCTTGATGGATCTTCTAACTGTGTCACCTGCAAAGAGAAGAGGCGAGGTCCTCGCCTGCAGAGCAGAACCATGTTACAGCATCGTAGTTAAAGCTACACAAGAGCTCAAACATCTGAGTCAGACCTGGACAGTTTTCTCTTTTTCACTTTTATGTGGAGAATTGTTAACATTCCTAAGAGTAGACAGAAGCCCCATGTACGCTTTACTAGCCCCAGCCACCATGAATTGCAGCCAGGCCTGCCTCATCCTCCCCCCATCAATTCTCCTGCCTTGTGTTACTTTGAAGCAAATCCCAGATAGGCCGTTTCAGACTTGACTTGGAATCCTGACTGGACTGCGCCTCTTACTATCTCTGTGATCTTCAGTAAATCTCTTCACATCTCTGAGTCTGTCTCCTCATTGGCAAAGCAGTGGTGATAATGGGTCACCACTACAGAGGGTCGCTGTTAGAATTAAGTGAGGTCATGTCACAAAGGCACACAGACCAGTGCCTGAAGCATAGTGGCAGCTGCTAAATGTTGTTGCCCTCTGCATGACTAGTATCTATTCCTTTACTTAAAGACCAGTGTGTTTTCACTAAGGTTCCTAGGTGGTCTAAAGCTTAGTTATGTGACTGCTGCCAAAGTGAAATGCATCAATAAGAGCACAGCACCCCAATAATGAGAAATGATGGTTCCACTACACCCTGCATGCTCAGACCACACCTGGAGCTCTGTCTTCAAGCTTGAGTGCTTTTTTTTTAAGAAAGCCAACACGAGGCCAGGTGTGATGGCTCATGCTTGTAATCCTAGCACGTTAGGAGGCCAAGGCAGGAGGATTGCTTGAGGCCACGAGTTCAAGACCAGCCTAGGCAACATTAGCAAGACCCTGTCTCTACGAAAAATTAGCCGAGCATGGTGGCGTGTGCATGTAGTTCTACTCAGGAGGCTGAGGCAGGAGGCTCACTTGAGCCCAGGAGTTTGAGGTTGTAGTGAGCTATGATGATGCCACTGCCCTCCAGCCTGGGCAACAGAGTGAGACCCTGTTTCAAAAAAAAAAAAAAGAAAAAGAAAGCCAACATGAAACTATAGCATGTCCAGGGGAGGGGGTCACTAGACCATGGTGTGAAGCGTTAGTAAACTAAGTTGGAACTGGAGCATTTAGTGTGGAGAAGGGACCTCTAAAGGGAGACGTCTCTGACTTCAGATACGTGATGGGCCAAGTTGTGAGTGGTAAAATGGATTTGCTCAGTGCTGTTCCAGAGGGCAGAGGGTGAGACAGGGGTGAAGGCAGATTGTTCAACAAGGGGCGCAGGCCACTCTATGAGAGGGTCCTCCCACCCAAGGAGACATTCAAATACAAGTCTACCAGAGAACGGTTCTTTCTGCAGAGTCCCCTGGAGGCCTAAGATTCTGTGATGCTATACAGTTAGGCAGATTTAAACTCACACCTTCTACTAGGTACGGCCCTGACTATGATTCGTTTATCCAGCTAACATTACGAGCCACACTCTAGGCTAGGCACTGAGGATACAGATGACAGTGTACTGGGAGAGAGAGAGACAAGTACACACATAATCACAGCACAGTGTGACAAATGTAGAGACAGCCCAGGGAAGGAAGCAGTGGCTTCTGATGTGAGGGAGGAGAGTCAGGAAGCTCCACAGGCGAAGGGATGGTCCCCCGAGTGCTGAGGGCATGGCATTCCGCCGGGCAGAAAGGGCTGTGGGAGGGAAGGTGAGCGATCTAGGCGGCGGGGCCAGCGCACACAGGCAGGGAGGCAGTGTCTCAGGAAGGCCAGGAAACTGTTCAGATGAAGCCGCTGATCTAAGGTGGCCTGGAACTCTGGATGTCAACAACACTTGCTGTCTACCAGTAAATTGGCGGGGGTGGGGAGGGACAGGATTTGGCTTGGCCCCTGGAGAACAGAGATTGCCTCAGCAGCTCTCCAGAGCCTGGCCGGTGACCAGGAGGGCATGGCAGGCTGGCTCTCGTGTTCCCTGTGGGCATCCAGAGACCTCTTTGGCCCTGGTTCCTCCCAAGCCACTGGGACTCTGGCTAGCCTCACCCTTGGTCTCCGTGAGCCTGGGGTCACCTTCCTGGGAGGTCAGAGAGGGAAGGGGGACAACTTGAATGTGTTGCTTCCATGCCAGGGGCAGGAGAACGTGCTGCAGCGTGTCCTGCAGCTGCCTGTGGTGAGTGGCACCTGTGAGTGCGTCCAGAAGACCTACACCAGCACCAAGGAAGCCCACCCCCTGGTGGCCTCTGTGTGCAATGCCTATGAGAAGGGCATGCAGGGCGCCAGCAGCTTTGCTGCCTGGAGCATGGAGCCGGTGGTCCGCAGGCTGTCCACCCAGTGTGAGTCCTGCGGTATTCAGCAGCTGCCTGTTCCCTGACGCTCACCGCCTGCCTGCCAGACTGTCTGTCTGCCTGCCAGTCTGTCTGACCGCCTGATAGCTTGCTTGTCTGTCTACCTAGCTGCCTCCATCCCTTTACCTCACCTTCTCTTCTGTAGATATAAAGATACAGCTTCAGCTCTCTTTTCACCTATAGATGCCTCATCTGTGGCCCACGGGCATTTTCCTAGGATAACAATGAAGGGCCAAAGAGTCTTCGGGGGGTAGGGATGGGCACAGCTGTGCGGGCTGTGGCAAGAGTGGGCGGGGCTGACCAGACGCCCCCTCTAGCAGCAGCCACAGCAGCGAGAACTAGCAGTCTGGCACAGAGGCAGGAGGAGCGGGCCCTAGGGCTGGCCTGGCAGGGCTGGAGGGCACGCAGGGAGAGGTGGCTGATGGTGGTGGCTCGTGACAGGCAGGGGCAGCAGAGAGCCACCAGCCAGGGTCCTGGAGGTGGAAGACAACCATCCACGCGGGCCCCGCCAGGTGTGCCCTGTTCAAATTGTTCTGCCCCATCTGATAATATGATCTCCAAGGTGTGGCTCTTGACAGGGCTGAGGGACATAGCAGTAATGCTAAGACGTCTAGCACCTTCCACCATCCTAATGAGAGAATTATGAGTATCTGAGGATACCTAACGCAAATACACAAAGAAGGCCCAGGCCCTGGGCTAGCCTGCCTGCCTGCAAGCTCCTCAAAAACTTTCCCTGGGACTCATTCTGCCCAATCAGGAGACAGGTCATCTGGGCTCTCTACTGCTTGAGAATTTTGTAAAGAAAAATAAGATATGTGGAGAAAGAAAGAGCATACAGAAACCTCCTTTAAAGCTGCGATCTCCATGACCGTGACTGCACAGCTGATGTCCCGGCAGCCCGGGCAGTGTCCCCTTGAAGCATTCGCGTCCTCTGGTGCCAGCCCTGCTCTCTGGGGGAAGCTCCTTTCTCTTCCCTGTGTCCCTCTCCTTACAGTTGACCATCTCAACACCTAGTGGTTAAAAAGCAGGGTCTCAGTCTGGAACCTGCACTGGCTACAGTTCGGAGTTTGTCACCTTGAGAGCTAGCCAGGCCCAGGGCTGGCCCCACCAACGCCCAACCCTCCCTCCCACTGACACCTCTCTACTCCTTCCTCCTCAAGCTCCCCCACAGCCCCCAGGGCAAGGCGGGAGGAGGAGGAGGGAAGAGAGCATGACTTGTTGCTGATTCACAAGGTTGCACTAATGACTTCCTCCTCACAAACACCCTGCAGTGCTCACCCCAACCTGGCCTTTCCCTTCCAGTCACAGCGGCCAATGAGCTGGCCTGCCGAGGCCTGGACCACCTGGAGGAGAAGATCCCAGCGCTCCAGTACCCTCCTGAGAAGGTGAGCCCCTTCCCCCTTCCCTAATGCGCCCCCACACTCCGTGTCAGTGTCTCCCAGGGAGGAGAGGGCGGGAGCTGCTGCTCCCACGACTGCGAGTCTTTCTGTGTGTCCGGAGCAGACTCCAAGGCTGGTGGAGCTGCCGCTCCTCAGCTGCACAACGGGCTCCTCCTCCTGCTGCAGAGCCAAATGGAGGTGGGGTTCCTGGGACCCACAGGCACAAGCCCAGAGGCAAACTCGAACAGGAGCTGGGGTGGGTCCCATCGCCTCCTACTATCCTGCCCGGGCACCTGGGCTCCGTAGGCCTGCACTGGATCACTTGGTGACTGCAGCTGCCCAAGATCATGGGTCATACTCATTGGGATCCCAGGATTGCAGTCCCGTGTCCTCAAGATCCAACCCTTTACGGACCATGAGACCGAAAAAGTCACTTTACCTGGCTACATATTTATTGGTAGTTGCTATGGTAAAACAGTAAGGGCCCGTGTTAGGTGCTTTGGAGGACTAAGCTTCAGTTTCTGACCTCATCCATCTCACTGACCAACTACCTGCTCATCCCACAAACATTTACTGAGACTGCCCTATGCCAGGGGCCAGCACATGTGCTCATAGAGCCCACTCATTTAATCCTCTTGGCCACTTGCAGGATAGGGGGCTGTTGTCCCCATTTTACAGATGAGAAAACTAGCGACTTCTCCCAGCCACACGGCCTTAAGTGGAGACCACATGGGAGCAGGTCTGTTTGGCTCTGAGGCTTCTGTTTTCACTCTCCCTTTTTCCAGATAAAGGGCAATGTCTTTGTCACAAAGGAGCCCCGGGACTAATGAAGAGAAGGACAAATTATTTCAGTGCAGAACTTGTAGGAAGATCAACCACATCTATAAATCCATACAAATGCAGTGTTCTGAGGAAAAGACAGAGGAAACAGTACAGGACTTTGGAAGAAAAGATGCCTTGTGTGTACACGAGGGTATCAGGGCAGGTGCCACCAAGGAGGAGGCCTTTGGGGCTGTCCTTGAAGGATGGGTAGGATCTTGACCAGGAGAGCTGAGCGGTTGGCACAGGGAACGTTGATGCCCTTTCCCTTTAAAGCCCAGCTTAATCCAAGTGCCCAAATATTGGTGCCAGTCTCCCGGCCTTTAAATAAGGCCTTCCTGGGAGCTGGGCTCAGGGCGTGAGACCCTGAAAGGGCAGCCCTTGTAAGACATGTGAAATTCACATTCCTGACACCCCCCAACTTCCCCCAGATCGCCTCTGAGCTGAAGGGCACCATCTCCAACCGCCTCCGCAGTGCCAGAAACAGCATCAGCGCGCCCATCGCGAGCACTTCAGACAAGGTCCTGGGCGCTGCTCTATCCAGCTGTGAACTCGCCTGGGAGGTGGCCAAAGACACTGCAGAATATGCTGCCAACACCCGAGCTGGCAGACTGGCCTCTGGAGGGGCTGACTTGGCCTTGGGTGGCATCGAGAAGGTGGTGGAGTTCCTTCTCCCTCCGGACAAGGAAGAGTCAGGTACCTGTCTTTATGGAATGAGTTGGCTGCTCACGCTGCCTGGGAATCAGCAGGAGGCAGCAGGGGCTCGTCCAGCCACTGCTCTGGAATAGGGAAGGCCCAGTGGGGTTTTCAGATGGATCCATAGTCATTTAGCCCTGTGTCTCCATCTGTAAAAGTGGATTGCACGAATCGCCAGTGAGTCTGTGGTGGAACTAGGACGACGCCTTTCCAGCCCTAGACACTGCCCAGATTTCCCCAGCCCCTCTCCGATCTGTTTTCTCTACTTTCCCCCCAAATCCCTACCCAGCCCCCGCTCCTGGACACCAGCAGGCCCAGAAGCCTCCCAAGGCCAAGCCGAGCCTCGTGAGCAGGGTCGGGGCCCTCACCAGCACCCTCTCTCAGCACGCCATGCAGACCACCGGCCAGGTGCTGAAGCAGGGCCACGCCCTGGCCATGTGGATCCCGGGTATGGCGCCTCTGGTGAGTGTCAGCCCTGAGCTCTGCCTGACCCCGCCCGAGAGTCCTGTGGGCCTCCTAGTCCCTTCCATCCCCCACCTGATCCGCCTCTTGTCCTGGGAATGTTCTCTCCTCCAACCTGGTCTGGGGATGTAGGTTTAATGGCAAGAGGCCTTCAGAGGAGTGGAGGGCTAGTCCTCCTGGCCACAGGGGGAGAGAAGGGAGAGGCCGTTAGTCAAGGGCAGGCCTATCTTGCTAGGGTGGTCCTGCCCCATTCACTTCGGTCCCCCCGTTCTCTCTCTGAGTCTCCCCACTGCAGCCTTCATCCCCTCAAGTGGCCGCTTGCTGTGGGCCCTCCCGCCTGCGAGGGAGCAGAGACCTCCCCCTGCTGTCCAAGCACTAGGGAGTGTCATCCTCAAATAAACAAAGCACAAAACCTGTTTTGTCAGGGAGAGAGCCCTAGTTGCCCCCAGGTTTTTTAAGTGTCCCTTCTAGAGGCTTCTAATCTCCATTCCCACTGCACCCAAGGTAAAGCTGCCTTCCTAAGCCCAGGTAGGGCTAACTCTCCAGAGCTCCCCACCCCCACCTTTGTGTGTATTTTAGCAGAGATAGGTTGGATTTTTTTCATAAAGAACTTTAGTAAGAAAGTAAGGCCAAAAAATAGGATAAAAATAATAAGGCATAAAGGCCAGCAAACAAGATGACTACATTTCAGCCATCATTGAAGTGGTACTTTTAAAAGCATCACCATGCCTTGATCTTCCATTGAAGCAAATCCCCTGATAGGGATACAGGAGTAATAGTTCGCCTCTGTCCCTTGCACCGATGATCACTAACCACTAAGGGCCAACACAGATTCATGTGCCCTGGCCCGGCCTGTAATGGACAGAACCTCAGGCCACCGTTCACATACAATGGAATTGTGTCCTAAAAGCTGTGTAATAAGGAGGACCTTTCTGTGGGGCTCCCTATAGGTTTGGAATGAACCAAGCTGTGCCTCAGCCCACCTGTCCACCTGCTCAGTCAGTTTCATCCCATGGGACATCCTGGCCCACTTGAATTTCTCATTCATTAAAGATCTGTGAGGAATATCTACTAAAGCTAAACATACATACACCCTATGGCCCAGCAATTCCACTCCTAGGTGTATGCCCGGCAGAATGTACTTACGTATCCCGAGACATGTCCAAATGTTCGCGTGAGCTTTATCCTAACCAAGAGCTGGAAACAGAATGTCCATCAACAGCAGAATGGGTAAACTGTGGTAAATTCATACAATGGAATATTACACAGAAATTAAAAAGAAGGAACGACTACTATATGCAGCAACATGAATGAACCTCACACCATAATGTTTAACTAAAGGAGCTATTCGTGAACAAACACACATGGTATGGTTTCCTTTATATGAAGTTCAAAGACAGACAAAACTAAGGCATAGTAAGAGAGATCAGAATTGTGGTCACTCTTGGGGGAGTATGGACCGAGTGGGGGCACAGAGAGTCTTCCGGGGTGTTGTCAATGGTCTCTATCTTGATCTGTGGTAGCGACACAGGTGTGCAGAGCTGTAAAAATTCATAGAGCTGTACACTGCGGATGTGTGCCCTTTAGTGTATGTAAGTTACCACTCAGTGAAGTTTTAGGAAAAGTCCGCCGGGGCCAGGCCCTGCTTACCACCCTGGCCCTGACCCTGGGTGACAGGCTCTGGCTGCTGGGGCGGCCCCACCTGTGGCAGGGGCTGCTGAGCCAGCAGTCTGCTGCCATCCTCCCCCAGAACAGCCTGGCCCAGTGGGGTGTGTCAGCGGCCATGCAGGTGGTGTCCCAGCGGAAGAGCGAGGCGCACGTGCCCTGGCTGCACAAACTTACCGCCACCCAGGAGGAGGACCGTGATGACCAGACGGACACCGAGGGAGAGGAGTCGGAGGAGGAGGAAGAATTGGAGAGTGAGGAGAACAGGTTCAGTGAGGTGAGGGAGGGAGTGGGAGCCTCTAGGTCCCACAACCCACGCAGCAGGTGAGAAGCAGAAGCGTGGGGTGAGATCAGGGCTTCTTCCCTGGACCCAGGGACACGGTACATAGGTGCAGCACGCCGCACCCTGCCCCAAATCCCAGCTAACGACGCATTTCCCTGTCACTCTCTCAGCTGACCCTCCCAACACCCCTTTAGGATAAGCAGAACAGAGGTTATTGCTCCATTATGCAGGTGAAGAAACTGAAGTTCAGACATAGGACGTGACCTGTCCAAGGCCACACAGCTAGTGGCAGAGCTAGGCCTAAAGTTTTTCCAATTTGGTGCACCCATGCTTTCCCCTCTAGCTCTGGGGCTGGTGGGAAGGGGAAGGGTCAGTGGAGTCGCTGCAGGAGGCTCTGACCCTGCTTTGGCCCACCAGGTAGCAGCCCTGCCCGACCCGAGGGGCCTCCTGGGCAGTGTGGTACACACTCTGCAGAAGGCCCTCCAGCGCACCATCTCAGCCGTGACATGGGCACCCGCAGCCGTGCTGGGCACAGCAGGGAGGGTGCTGCACCTCACACCGGCCCGCGCTGTCTCCTCAACCAAGGGGAGGGCCATGTCCCTATCGGATGCGCTGAAAGGCGTTACTGACAACGTGGTGGACACGGTGGTGCACTATGTGCCGGTGAGTCCCACTCCCTCTTCCAAGGAGGCCTGCATAGGACAAAGTAGATTTGACTGAAGGGGCTGCAGCCCCTCCTTCCCCCAACCCCCTGGAGACCCTCCTCCAATTCTCAGTGCCTCAGAAACACTTTGACCTACCAGGACCTCTCCCAGCCCGGGAGTATAGAGGCCTATGGCCCTGGCCCGAGGCCGCTCCTCCGTGTCTCTCCTCCCACCTGCTGGTGCAGTCTCCTGCGAGCACTCTGGGCATCCCCAGTGGCTCAGCCCTCACCCCTCGGCTCCCCATCAAGGAACCTGGCATGTTTGCATGCTGCTGCCTGGGAAGGGGGTGTTGGGAGGCTTCCAGGGCATCCTGAGAGGTGGTCCATGAATCCAGCTGCTGTCCCCACCTGATTCTGTCATCTATCATCAACAGGAAAAACCCACGAGATGCCTATGCCATCCCTTTGGGGGCCCCTAGGCCCCTTTCCAGAGCAAGTTACAGGTTGTGCAGGCTCCAGGAGGGCTGGTCCCGGCAGGAAGCACCCTTAGAGCTGGCAAGGGGGTGGGAGACTCAGTGACTCACTCCCACCAAGAGGCATGCCAGGGATCTTGGCAGCCAGCCTGTTCATCTTGGGCCCAAAACAAGCCCAGGCAGGGGTACCCTGACCCTGGCTAGGTCAATGTGTGTGCCACACTTAGCCTACAACTCTGGCCTAAGGAACGTTTAGGAAAGCCTGCCACTCCCCCTGAGGGAGGCCCAAGGGATCCTGAAACTTTGGGAGGCTTGCCTTACTTGAGGGGGCTGGACCGTGGAGACGCTCAGAGGTCTCCCAGTGTCCTCCATTCTCCTGTCCCAAGCCCCAGCCTGTGCCCTCCTGGCCGCCGCTCCTGGAGGAATGATGGCGAGGGCCCCGGAGTGGGTGGTGGGTTGGAGGCGCAGGGACTAGGGCCAAGCTGGGGTCCTAACGCAGCTGCCGGGTCCTCAGCTCCCCAGGCTGTCGCTGATGGAGCCCGAGAGCGAATTCCGGGACATCGACAACCCGCCGCCCGAGGCCGAGCGCCCGGAGGCGGAGCGCAGGGGGTCTGGGGCGCCGTCCCCCTGCCCCGAGCCCGCGCCGCGCCCGGGGCAGCCCCGTGGCAGCCTGCGCAGCGCACGGGGCCCCGGCGCGCCCTCCAGCCCGGGTCTGGACGACAAGGCCGAGACTCCCGCCCTGGCGCGCCCGGGCTTCCCGGCCGTGCCCCGCGAGAAGCCGAAGCGCAGGGTCAGCGACAGCTTCTTCCGGCCCAGCGTCATGGAGCCCATCCTGGGCCGCGCGCAGTACAGCCAACTGCGCAAGAAGAGCTGAGCGCGCGGCGCGGCCCCGGCCAGGCCCGTGATCTCTGACCGGTGAACCGAACGCACGCCTCCCAGGTGAGCACTGACTCCTTCAGCGTGGTCGAGCCTCATCCCGACGATGCTGCCAAGACACACATCATTTCTTTAGCGTCCTTCTGGCGCTTCGCCGTCAGAGCCAGTTTTTAAGGGGCACCAGAGCAGCAGTCTGCTCTGACTCCATGGCTTGTTCTCTTACTAAAAGAGTAATTGCTTAGCTTGACTTTTCACTTCTTTAACCAAACTTGTGGCCAAATGCGTTTGACTATTTCCAAAATTTAGATCCTTTCTCTGCGGACCAATATTTGTCACCAATGAGTAGCATGTCACCACCTTAAGGGTCCAAACAGGAGTTCTTGACACATTTTTAGCACTGAACTCAGAGATCCTCTGTATAGGCTGTCAGCAGACTGCTTGGAACGGAAAACACGTGCAAAAGCTCTTCGGTGTTCCTGTCACCGAGTCCTCCCTGCTCTGCGCAGGCTGTCCCAGGCCTGTCTCCTGTAGCGCCACCTGCTTGCTCACAGCGGTATTTCCGTTTGTGTCATTACTGCTTTCCCCTGCATGGTCCTTTGAATGCCCCCCAGATACTGGGGGATGAAAATGGTGACCTTTCACCCCATATAGTCTCTACGGTATAGCCCGTATAGATTTTATAACCACAGTTCATTCCCAACGCTATCTTTGGAAATATTAATATTTGCTAAATCTGGAAAATACATACAATTAAAACATTCAAACATTGTAAAAGGGTGTGTGCTTTTCTTCCTGAGTTCCCCAGTCCCCTTCATAGAAACAACCATGGTGTGGTCTCTTGTGTATCCTTCTTGTTAGAGGCTACCATGTACAAGCACATGTGTATATTCTCCCTACTTCTGTTTATACAAAGGTGGGATGTGACACTCACCTGCTTTTTTCACTTAACAATGCAACTTCTGAGTGTTTTTGTATCAGTATCATAAATCCTGCTTATCCTTGCTTTTTTTAATGGCCACATAGTAAGTACATCATAATATGGAAATGCCATATTTGATTTAACTAGTTGCCCAGTGATGGACTTTGAAGTTGTTTCCCATGTTTTTGCTACTATCAACAGTGCTATAATAAACATCCTTATCAAAAATGTCTTGTGTACATGTGTGGCTATATTTACAGGATAAATTTGTAACTCGTTTAACAGTGACATGCTGGGTAAAAGAAATGTGCATTTTGAATACTGACAGATAATGCCAAGTAGCCGTCCTAACCAAACCCTGTTTTTCTAGTTATTTTCATCTGCAGCTACAGAAATATGCACAGACAATTATGACTCTTCGGTCAGTCCTTTTAGACATCCACATGCACACCCACCTCCTATAGGTCCCCCTCGGACTGATGAGCATCCTCTTGGCCCCTGCTCTGTTGCATACCTGAGAGCTCAGCTCTCTGAAGCTGACTCTGGCATAGCTTTGGTGTGATCCATGGTTTGGGAGTCTTAGGATGCCAAGAAAGGGGACAGGAGACGGGCTAATAGACATACACATGTGGACATGGCCAGGACCCTGAGCTAGCCTTGGGTCCCACCCCACCTCCACAATGCATACCACACCCAGGAGTTCCCTGAGGGGTGGGGAGGGGTGGATCTGGCAGGAGGGACCCTTAGAAGCTGATATGACAGGGCTGAGAAGACGCAGCCCAGCCCAGCCCTGGCACTGTAGAAGTAACCTCGGGCCTGGATGTCAGAGAGAAATGCATGCCCATCCTGTGTGACACTCACCCCTGCTGCTTCCATTCCTGGGGCTCTAGAAACCACATTCCTGCTTATCCACCCCTTCCTAGTGCTCTGGCTCCTCTTGCTAGGCCATACTCCAGAAGGCAGGAGAGCTGCCCTCCCAGCAACCTATGAGAACCTGGACAGGGCTGCGGCAGTCAACACATCTGCTGGCCAGGGTGCTGGGGGCCAGCGTATGGAATAGGACAGCCCAGGAAACAGTGTAAATTGTAACAGTCTCTTTTTTATGATTAAAAATCTCTTGATTAGTTAGCAAGATACCCCGAACCTGTTTCTCACTATTTTTTTTTTTAACACATTTTGGCCAGAAACAAGGGCAAAGTAGCCCTCTAAGAGAAAGAAATTTGCTTCCTTAGCTTTGGGCTTGATGGGGGACTTTTCTCTGTTCTGGGAGGCATCACCTTGGCAAGCCCTCTTAGTCAAGTGGATGTGAAGGCACATCCACACTCAGTGTCTTCAGTAGCTCAGGACCCAGGGCAGACCCCCTTCACACTGGGCTGCCCGCAGAAGCACCCCACGCCCTCTATTCCAGCTTACAAAATGCTTCTCCAACTCAATCACAGCTTTGCGAAATGGAAAAAGAACGATTACAGACCGTAACATGCATTTATCCAGGCAATTATTTACCACTTTTTTCTTCCATAATTATCTAGGATCTTAATGAACAAGGGATTTCTGTGCAGAGAGAGAGAGAGTGAGAGAGAGAGATACCACTATGACTTGTGCTTCAGTGCTCATTGTCTTAAGCATAATTTTCCTAAACATTTAAATACTTCATACTTAGTCAAAACTTATAAAGTCTATGTCAGATCATTTTAAATATTTACATGTTGATTACAAACTAAAAAGTTGAGTTCTAAACACTTCTATAAATCCTGAGTCAATGGAAACTTCTGCATACCTTGTTAGTATCTCATTATACTTGGCGGTGTCATCCAGAGGTTCCTCTGTGTGCAGAGTGGGGACTGAGCCTACGCAAACTGTCCTTCAAATGGTGTTCTTTTTTTTTTTTTTAGACAGTCTCACTCTGTTGCCCGGGCTAGAGTGAGTGCCGTGGTGTCAGCCCAGCTCACAGCAACCTCAAACTCCTGGGCTCAAGCGATCCTGCTGCCTTAGCCTCCCGAGTAGCTGGGACTACAGGAATGCGCCACCACGCCTGGCTAATTTTTTATATATATTTTTAGTTGGCCAATGAATTTCTTTCTATTTTTGTAGAGACGGGGTCTCGCTCTTGCTCAGGCTGGTTTCGAACTCCTGACCTTGGGCGATCCACCCGCCTCGGCCTCCCAAAGTGCTAGTATTAACAGGCTCGCCTGGCCTGAATTATTTGTTTATGTATGGTTTAAGTAGGAATCCAATTTTTTCTTCCATGTGAATAATTGGCTGTCCTATACATTTCCTAATTGCTTGAATTTTTAGTTTCTTCTTAACTGAACTGCAGGAAATTTAAGAGTTCTTGTGAAAGTCAGCTGGAAGCTTCTGATTTATTGATGTCTGATAACTGAATGATGTTTTCTGGTATCTATTTAGATGCAAGAAAGGGACCAAGGGACCAGGTTCTGTCTGATGGGTTGAATAGCCTTGCTTTCCCCCATAGATCAACACTCTCAGCTCTGTCACAGATCTAGTTTCCAAGCATGTTCTGTTTGTCTATTCCTATGCCATTAACACACTGTCTGAATTACAATAGTTTCAAATACATTTTCATATCTTGCTTGGGCAGTCTGCCCAAACTGTCCTTCTGCAGGAGTGTCTTTGCCGCTTCTAGTGCTTTGCTTTTCCATGTAAGTAATAAAATCAGCTTGTCAAATTCTACAAAAGGAATTTCTGCAGACTCAATTTGTCAATTAACTATAATTGTTCTTTGCTCTTTTGATACTCAAACCATCATGAGTTGGCTGGTAGGAACCCCTTTAAGTTGGGGCTTTTGTCTTTTCAGGCCTATAAAACACATTGTAAAAGCATCTGGATTTTCTGACCCCCCAAAAATTATTCCAGCTTTTGACCTAATACATGCAATATTCTACTTTTAGTGAGGAATACTAATAAAGACCAAAATTTGGACAGTACAGACATGCACACGAGAATTCTCTGTGGATATTGGTGACACATGGAAAAACACCGCACAACCACTAGTAAGAGCCAGAAAACAGACACTTCTTTCTAAAGTCAGGAATTCACATTGATAGCAGCTTGTAGGGCTCCTGGTAAAGGTCCCTTGATCCAAAGAGCTTGCCACATGACACAGCGCTGTCCTCTCCCTCTGGAAGTTTTATGTCTGAAGGTGATGGCAGAGAGGGGAGTTGGAAAAGCCAGGCCCTTGGTAATGTTGTCACTTATTTAACCTGTCCTGGAGCCCTCCCTCTCTGCGTCTCACTGTTAACCCTGTTAGCAGAGATAGCAAATGGTCTCATTGTTCAAGCCATTTCAAGTCGTGGTTTCTGTTACTTGAGGCTGAGGTTTTCCTAGTTTAGATCTATCCGAAGGAAGAGATGTGGCCTTTAATTATGTTGCTTAACAGGTAATCTACATACATCATACGTTAAATTTCACTACTCTATGAGTTCAGTTTTTCTAATCACGTTTTAGGAGACAAATACGTTTCCAGATTTAATAAGAATTCACTCATGCATGGCGCTCCCAGTGCGAACAGTGCATCAGAGGTCTGAGGGGTTGACACCGTGTCCTTCTGGCTGCGCGTGGACAACCCCGTGTCTCCTCTCCTGCCTCTCCGGGTGCCAAGCTTCCCTTGACAATGACTGTAGGATACAACGCAATTTTAGAAATGCTGAATTGTGAGAAAACGAATCTTAAAGCTAAGGAAGCATTTTTTCAATGTGGGGAGATGAAAGTTTCTGCCGGCCTTTTCTGTGCAGGGGCGTGGCTTGGGACTGGGAGTAGAAAATCGAGATGGGTGAAGAAGGGACTCTGAGCTGAGGACAGGATTGACTGGCGTCCGCTTTGGAGACAACGTCTCGGAAATAAGGAGATGCCACCCTGAGGACGCGGGTTCCTGCTCCAGGCCCAGGCCCCGCCCCCGTCTGCGGGCGGACTCCCGGCGCCGCCCGGCTCGCGCCTCCGCCCCGCAGCGGCCGGGCGGGCGGAGCGGCGGGCGAGGGGCGGGATGGTCCGGGGGCGGGGGTCCCGATGACGGCATCCGAGCGCGCCGCGCCGGGGCTCGGGGCCTGACTGCACGGCCCGGGACTGCGCTCGCGCCCGGGCAGGTGGGTGGGGGCCCGGGACGCGGTGGCGGGCGAGGGCTGGGGCGGCTGGAGGGAGGCGCGCGCTCGCTCCCTCGGGGCGCAGGCCTGGGCCCGGTGGCCCCGGGAGCCCGCGCGCCTGGGGAGTCCTGACCCGGCGGGAGGAGCGGGGTTGACTTGCTCCCGGGCTTCCGGAGGCCGCCCCGCGACCGGCCGGCGCCCCGTTCCTGCATCTGGGGCGGAGGCCGGCTTCCCGGGCCTGGCCAGGAGGAGCGAGCGCCGCGGCCGCGAGGCGCGGTCCCCACTGGGGATCACTGCCTCGAGCTCTCCGGGAGCTCCTGTCCCGCGCTCGCCGCCTCCGGCCCGGCAGCCCCTCTGCGTGGCCCCTGTGGACTTGTCCCAGCGCCTTCGGTGCGCCGTCGGGGTGGAGGGTGCGCGAAGGCCCCCGCAGAGCGGTGTGCCGGGGACCGGGCTCCCAGCTGGGCTGAATGATTGCGGGGACGCGCAGGTGCGTGTCCTGGGGGAGGTTAAGCGGTAAATAATGAAGTGCTGGGATTGGAGGTTGGCGTGAGAAATGCGGTAAGAGGATGGAGGATGGGGAAAGTTCCTTGGATGAAGATTATCCCTATTTACCGGGCAGCATCGGACCTTGCGCTGGGCGCTGGTGATACAGGGCGAAGGGGACAAAGAGGTTCGCTGCCTTCCAGCTCCTGGTCCAGAAGGTGGAGGCAGACAGCGGGTAACCTGGCAGTTGCACCAGAGTGGTCAGAGGGGCTGGGGATGGCACAGGGGATTGTGCGCATTGTCGTGGGGCACAGAGGAGAGAGCGTCCCTGGCACCCTGAAAAAGGTAGATCCAGCCTAAGCCCAGAGAGGCGAGGAGGCTTTGGTGACACCGAGCTGTTGGAGGCAGAGAGGTAGCAGGCTTGTCGTCTTTTCCCATTGAGGTTTTGAATCCCCAGGGCAGTGGGGAAACTTTTTGAGGGGAGGGCTTAAGCAGGGGAATGACACGAATTCATTTACATTTTTGAAAGATGCCCCTGGCTGTCCTGTGGGAGGGGGCAGGGAGACTGAGACCAGGAGGAAGGCTGGTCAAAGTCACCAGCCATGCTGCACCATGGCTGCACCATGTCCATGGCCAGGACCAGAGCTTGGCTGCAGGATGGGGAGCAGCAGGTGAGCCTGAGAGATATTTAGGAGAGGAGGTTGGCAGGATTTGGTGGTGGCAGCTTGGTCTTGAAGGATCTGCTAACTTTTTTGATGACGGTGAGGCAGGGAGTGGCAGTTAACCAGTGGCTGTTAGGAAAGGAGTGCCCTGTTGTGGCGTGGCGCTGTGTGTGTTCTAGGAGACCAGGTCACAGGGGCAGGATGCAGCTTGAACACCGAAGCCCCTGGGTACCGAGGGGAGGAGGCAGGGTTTTATTTGGCTGGTGATGGAGCCATGAAGTGTTACCGTGGAGGACTACATGTATCATGGCCCTTGCAGCATTTGGGCACCAGGGTGGGCACAGAGGTTGTTCTGAACGTTGACCACCCTCCCCCCATCCTTCAAGGTCAGCAGCTGCAGGATCTGGCTCCAGGTGACCTGCAGGGTGAGTCTAGGCCCTGGAGTTCAGGTGCTGATGACGGGGCCATCTCCCTCTCTTCGCAGGGTCAGAGCAGTGCTCCCTCAGCATGGGGCTGGAGGCCCAGAGGCTGCCAGGGGCGGAGGAGGCCCCCGTGAGAGTGGCCCTGCGAGTCCGCCCACTGCTGCCCAAGGAGTTGCTGCATGGGCATCAGAGCTGCCTGCAGGTGGAGCCGGAGCAGGGCCGGGTCACCCTGGGCCGTGACCGCCACTTTGGCTTCCATGTGGTTCTGGCTGAGAACACTGGGCAGGAAGCCGTGTACCAGGCCTGTGTACAGCCCCTCGTCGAGGCTTTCTTTGAGGGCTTCAATGCCACCGTCTTTGCCTACGGTCAGACGGGCTCCGGGAAGACGTACACCATGGGGGAGGCCAGTGTGGGTGAGTGACCCTGCTTGTGGCCTTGTGCCCACTTTGAGGGGCCTCTCTGTCTTCCTCATTTCTGCCCCTGCCCTCTTGCTGCCAGTCCCTGTTGAAGGTGGGGACGCTGAGGGAGGGAAAGTAGATTTCCCAGACAGATCTGCAGTCCAGTGGAGGACAAGCCACATCAGTGGGCCGGGCAGGGCAGGAAGGAAGGGTTGCTGGAGGTGAGTGGCCTTCTCAACTCCATAGAGATGGGGCCGTTCTGCCTGGCTCTGGGGACCTCAGGGGAGGAAGGGCACCGGAAGGTGGCATGTCTCTGGAGGTTGTCAGGATGGCTACCGAGGATCACGAGTCTATGTTCTGGTTGGAGCAGTTGGGCATAGGAGTGTTTGTTCCGGAAGCAGCTTGGGCTTCTGCATGGCAGGGTTGCAGGCTGGTTTGGCGAGGCTCTGGGGCTGAGAGATGCCCTTCAGAGAGATGCTCTGGGCCAACTGAAGGAACAGCCCCCTTTTAAGTAATATGAATGGCTTTCTCGCAGGCTACCGCCCTGTTCCCTTCCAGCTCCTTACAGAATCCCTTACAGAATTCCATAGATTGGGTGCCTCATAAACAGAAATTAATTTCTCACACTCTGGATCCCAGGAAGTCCAAGATCAAGGCACCAGCAGATTCAAGGGCCTGTTTCCTCGTGGACAGCCTCCTTCTCTCTCTAAACGCACATGGTGGAAAAGAGAAGGGGTGTCTCCTGGGTCTCCTTTATAAGGACATGGTTCCCATTAATGAGGGCTCCACCCCCATGACCTAATCATCCCCCCCAAGGCCCCGCTTCCATCACAATGGGGTGAGGATTTCAGTACTTGAATTTGGGAGAGACATAAACATAGCACTTACAGAAGCACACTTGTCTAGAAAATTAGGAAAACACAGAAAAACACATGCACGGAATAAAACTTCCTTGATAATTGCCTTTCAGAAATCATTTACCCCATTAGCATTCCAGGTTCTTTCTCTGTGAAAATTATTATACTTTTAAAAAATGGGATTATATTATACCCATTCTTTTGTGTCGTCCTATTTTCCTAACAATATGTCATGAACATTTCTCTGTATCATTAAATATTCTTCAATCTCATTTTTTTATGGCTGCCTGGCATTGCATTGTGAATATAAAGCAGTTTATTTAACCAGATCCCCTGTCGGATCTTAGCACAGACACTTAGGCGGTTCTGCATTTTTTTGAAGCCATGAGAAGAGCGCTCTTCTGCACAGCCTCTGATTACTTCCTCGGGATGAATTTAAGAGGCCCTGTAGATAACTGAGCAGGGGCTATGATGATGAACCTCTGGCCCAGGCAGTCGTCAGGCCGAGGGTGTCTGCTGTCTGTTGGGATGTAGTGAGGGGTGCTGACATCGTGCAGGGGTTGAATGACCCGTGAGAGTCACTTCCAACTCTTACATTCTGGAATTCTGCCTGACCACCCTGGAGCGTGGCCTGGCCCGGGCTGCCCATCCCTTCCTGGCCTCTTCTGCTGCTTCCCCATCCCGGAGCCCCATCCTCCAGCTTCGGTAGGGGCCCAGGGGCCTTGGGCCACGTCCAGCTGAAGGCACGGTGGCAGGAGGCCCTGCGGTGTCTTCCCAGCCTCCCTCCACGAGGATGAGCAGGGCATCATCCCGAGGGCCATGGCCGAGGCCTTCAAGCTCATCGATGAGAACGACCTGCTGGACTGTCTGGTGCACGTGTCCTACCTGGAAGTGTACAAGGAGGAGTTCCGGGACCTGCTTGAGGTGGGCACCGCCAGCCGTGACATCCAGCTTAGGGAAGATGAGCATGGGAATGTTGGTGAGGAACGCTGGGGTTCTCCCATGACCGACGGGGCATCCGGCTTGGGGTGGCTTACCTGCCTGAGAGGGGCACCTCCTCATGGCGGTCCTGAGTCCCAGAACGTTTTGCTTTAGCTTCCCCCGTCCCCACTGAGTTCAGTACGTACTTCAGTACTCACCCAGAGGGAGAGGCACAGGGGGGGAGGGGCACCTGGGGGAGGAACCGCCAGTGGAGGGCTAGTGCCACTCTGCTGCCCTCCTGGCCCATCAGTCCCGGGCTGCGCGGGGCTCACAGCCTCCGTGCCCGCAGTGCTGTGTGGGGTGAAGGAGGTGGACGTGGAGGGCCTGGACGAGGTGCTGAGCGTGCTGGAGATGGGCAACGCAGCGCGGCACACGGGGGCCACGCACCTCAACCGCCTGTCCAGCCGCTCGCACACGGTCTTCACCGTGACCCTGGAACAGCGAGGGCGTGCCCCCAGCCGCCTGCCGCGCCCCGCCGCGGGCCAGCTGCTGGTCTCCAAGTTCCACTTCGTGGACCTGGCGGGCTCAGAGAGGGTGCTCAAGACGGGCAGCACAGGCGAGCGGCTCAAGGAGAGCATCCAGATCAACAGCAGCCTCCTGGCGCTGGGCAACGTCATCAGCGCCCTGGGGGACCCCCAGCGCCGAGGCAGCCACATCCCCTACCGCGACTCCAAGATCACCCGGTGAGCAGCCCCTCGGCTCCTATCTAGCCTGGGGTCGGGGTTTAAGCCCCTGATCGGGGGTCCAGGACACGCTGCCGTCGCAGTCCGAGGGCCCCCGTCCGCAGGGGCCACGCGGAGAAGCCATGCGGGGTCTGGCGCGCTGGGGCGTTTGACGCGTGGCCGTCGCGCGCAGGATCCTCAAGGACTCGCTGGGCGGGAACGCCAAGACGGTGATGATCGCCTGCGTCAGCCCGTCCTCCTCCGACTTCGACGAGACCCTCAACACCCTCAACTACGCCAGCCGCGCCCAGAACATCCGCAACCGCGCCACGGTCAACTGGCGGCCCGAGGCCGAGCGGGCGCCGGACGAGGCGGCGGCCGGCACGCGGGGGCCCCCGCGCCACCGCTCCGAGACGCGCATCATCCACCGCGGCGGCCGGCGCGCCCCGGGCCGCGCTGCCTCCGCCGCCGAGCGCCTGGGCGCCGAGTGCGCGCGCTACCGGGCCTGCACCGACGCCGCCTACTGCCTCCTGCGCGAGCTGCAGGCCGAGCCCGGGCTGCCCGGCGCCACCGCGCGCAGGGTGCGCGACTGGCTGTGCGCCGTCGAGGGCGAGCGCAGCGCCCTGAGCTCCGCCTCCGGGCCCGACAGTGGCATCGAGAGCGCCTCCGCCGAGGACCAGGCGGCGCAGGGGCCCGGCGGGAGAAAGGTGGCCAAGGGCAGGGTGTGTCCCTGGGGAGGGGCAGGGAAGGAAGGAAGGAAGAGGTTCTTCAGACAGCTGTACCCCTGTACCCTGTCCATTAGCACGGGCCCACGCTGGCTGACTCTTAGGAGCTCCATCTGTAAAATATAGGTATAACCTTAGCACTTATCTCCTGGGGACATTGTAGGGCTGAAGGTGTAACAAGTGCCTGGCATGCTGGTGAGGGCTAAGTTGTTCCTATAATAATAATAGTGGTTATGTTGTTACTAATAAAATATGATTAATAATTACAAGAGATAGCCCAAGTGGCTTGCAGAGGAGACTTCAGGCCAGGTGGGATCTGGGCTGCCCTTTCCTCCAGTGGGTCTGGAGCCCCCCTTGCAGGCAGGGCTTGGAACAGTGTAGGGAGGAAGCAGGGCTGGATGAGCCGATGGCAGAGCGCAGAAAGGGCCGGGGTGTACCAGCTCGCCCTGCCAACCCCAGCCCCTGAAGCCTCTCTCCCTGCCCCATAGGAAGATGGGGGGGCACAGCAGCTGCTGAGCCTGCAGAGCCAGGTGGCCCGGCTGGAGGAGGAGAACCGCGACTTCCTGGCTGCGCTGGAGGACGCCATGGAGCAGTACAAACTGCAGGTGGGGCCGTCCCTTCCACAGTGCGGGGAGGGCTTCCGAGAGGAGGAAGCAGGGGAAGTAGGAGCCGAGTTTCTCAGTATGAGAGGGACTTAGCCAGCCTGGGGACACAGGGGGTGCGAGCATGAGCAAATGCGTGGAGGTGAGCAACAGAGCAGTGCGGGTGGGTGCGCGGGACCGCCGGCAGGACAGCTTTGCTGGGTGGCGGTGAACATGGGTGGCAGGGCGGGTTGGAGGGGCAGCAGCGTGGGACCTTGGAGCCAGATGTAACCAGGTTGGCATTGCGCCTGGCGCCCTCTGGTGGTAGTGGTTGGAGGTGGCGGGCTGGCATGGTGGGAGTGTGATGAGGTGGTGACAGGGTCAGAGCATCCCTGTCCCCAGCATCCATGCCCCTTCAGCATCTGGACCCTGTCTTGCAGAGTGACCGGCTGCGGGAGCAGCAGGAGGAGATGGTGGAGCTGCGGCTGCGGCTAGAGCTGGTGCGGCCTGGCTGGGGGGCCCCAGGGCTCCTGCAGGGCCTGTCCCCAGGGTCCTTTGTGCCTCGGCCACACACAGCCCCCCTGGGGGGTGCCCATGCCCATGTCCTGGGCATGGTGTCCCCTGCCTGCCTCCCTGGGGATGAAGGTGGCCCTGAGCAGTGGGGAGAGGTGAGGAGGGGTGAGGCTGGGTGTCTGCTGGGCCTCCTTAGACTGGGGCAGGAGCAGGGTGGTGAGGGACACGTGTCCCTCTCCGTGCTTTCATGGGTGGGTGATGTGAGCTGCTGCTTTCAGTGTTCCTAGGGGAAGGGACACAATTTGGGTGACTCTGCAAGGCCTCTCAGAAGGGTCCACTGCCATTGGGCATCCCTGGGGGAGGTGGAGATTGCTTGGAGTGAGGAGGTCACAGAGGGGCTTATGGCTTCTGGCACCAGATTGAAAGATTTCACGCCTCTGCAGACAGAGAGCTCAACACCTCTGAGGCCATCCTCTCTGCCTTTGGGTGGCTCTCTTTGCAAGTTCACTTTTACATGAGCTGTGGTCTCCTGTTTCTAGTTCTGCCCCCTGAAGCCTTTTGAACAAAGGCTACTCCTGGTATGTCTGAAAGCTCTGGGTCATCTGAGCTCTAAAAGCCCTTGGCAGGAGTCTGTTGTGCACCCAGCACTCTGGCAGGGAACTGCTGGTGAGATAGGACTTGGGTGCAGATGACCCGTGCACAAGATGGAAAGGGCAGATTGTCACCTGAGGAGTACCAGGCACCATGGGAGCAGGAGCCAGGGTGGAAGGGAGCAGGGGGCAGGAGCTCTTGCTCTAGCTTGAGATTAAAAAGGCTTCCTGGAGGTGTCGTTTGGGCTGGGTCCTGAAGGTACAGCTGGGCTTGAGGCAGCGGCGTGAGGAGGGCAGGCAGGGCATGCTGCAGGAGCAGACTCGAGATGGGAACCGGCTCACTCCCCTAGCAGGTGACACATGGCAGGGAGGCTGGAGCTGAGTTACTGGCTGAGGTGGACAGACTGGAAAGTGGCTCTTCAGCTGCATCAGCAGAGGAAGATGAGGAGGAGGAGGAGCTGCCCAGGCAGACCTCGCACCTGCGCAGGTGAATGAGACCCGCTGCCTGACCTGACCAGGGCCCGCTTGGGGCCTGAGGCTGGGCCGGAGCAGAATGAGGATCGCACTGTCTCCTCCCATGACACCAGTGGGGGAAAGCATCTCAGGTCCCAGGGTGGCTTCACCTACATGCCCTGGCCAATTCTTGGGGAGAGGACAGGGGCTGTGGGCTCTGAACTGACAGATCTCACTGCAGTGGGTTGAAACAGGGAGGCCCGGGCCTCCTGGTTCTCAGTCTCCAAGGCGGCCCTTGCTGCCCCAGCTGTCCTGTACCTCTTAAGCTCTGCCCCTGGACTCTGATTGGCCAGACTTACATCCCAGGGTTACATTGACTCTGGAAGATGAAAGGCGCGGTGGCCTCTCTTCCTCCCTCCAGGGCTGGGAGGTGGCTGGGCTGGGGCAGGGACTGGGGAGGAGTGCAGACTCCTGCTCTGCCCTCCAGAAATGGAATCAGCAACTGGAGCCACAGGGTGGGGGCCCACCTAGGGAGTCCGCCAGACAGGAAGGGCCCAGAGCTTCGCCTTGAAGAGCTGGATGCGGCTGTCCTGGGGCCCAGAGGTAAGCTGGGTGGGGGGCAGAGGGGGTCCCCTCACCCCTTCCCCTCTATGGTCCTGGGCCGGCCACCCTGGGAGAGTCCCCTCACCATCCCTCGCCATGTCCCTGCCCTCCATTCCTCTACCTCCCCCACTGTCAGTTGGGGCGGTGACCTTGACAGTCTGCCTGTTGCAGTGGCTGGTGGGAGCAAGGCCTTGGTTCAGACCCGCCAGGTCCCCACTGCCACGGCCTCTGAGTGGCGGCTGGCCCAGGCCCAGCAGAAGATCCGGGAGCTGGCTATCAACATCCGCATGAAGGAGGAGCTCATTGGCGAGCTGGTCCGCACAGGTGAGGGTGGGCATTGCGATGGGGTCCCACCTGGGGGGTTCTCATTGGTTTCTTCTCCCACACTGTCTTGGAGAGGGTTCAACAATGTGGTGGTTAGGAGCAGGGGCCAGATGGCCTAGGTGTGATACCCAGCTCAGCGTCTTCCAGCTGTGCAACCTTGAGCAAGTAGCATAACCTCTCCGGACCTCAGTGTTTTCATTTCTAAAATGGGGCTAATTATCATACCTGCTTCTCAGGAGTGTTGTGAGGGTGAAATGAGTTCATTTAGGTAGTGCTTGGAATAGCTCTTGGCGGTGTCTTCTTATTTATCAAGTGGCCGCTGCGTCTAGGCATCATGCCGGGCACAGCATCTCTTGGTCCTGGGAGCACACGGGCATGGGGGGGATGCGGGAGGTGACCAAGTCATGCTACGCCTACTACTGGTGATATGAGTAAAGGACCAGGGGACAATTTCAGGTGGTGACCAGTTGAGCCTTTTTAATAATTGTGAATTTATTTATTGTAGAATCCATTATGAAAATTTTCAGTCCCACATGAGAGACTAGTACAGTGGTCCCCGGATACCCACCATCCGGACTAAGCAGTTACCAAGATTTCTCCACGTTTGTTTCTCCTCTCCCTTTTTTCTTGGCTGAAATGTTCTGGAGCAGATCCCAGACGTCATGTCTTTCATCCCTGTACCATCCAGGGAGCCTCTCTAAAAATGCGGATGTTTTCACCGCACCGCGATGCCATCCGCACATCTCATAAAGCTGACGAGCTATGAGCGCCCAGGGCGAGCTGGTGCCCTGGTCGTTCAGCAGCGTCTGTCCACAGCTGTTGCTCGAGCCAGGCCCAGACGTGCTCCACACGCAAACACAGTTGTCCCTGGGCGTCCACGGGGGATTGGTTCCAGGACCCCCTGCAGATACCAGAATCCTTGTATGCTCACAGTCCCCGGTATAAAATGGCGTAGTGTTTGCATATAACCCACACACGTCCTTCCGGATACTTTCAGTCATCTCTAGACTACTTACAATGCCTGATACAACATAAATGCTACACAAATCATTGTTAATCTGTATTATTTATGGAATAATGATGAGAAAAAAGTCCGTACATGTTTGATACAGACACACCCATCCTTTTTTTTCAAATATTTTCCATCCGGTTGGTTGAACGTGGCTGCAGAACCCACAGCCACGGAGGGCTGACTGTATTTGCTTCTGAAGTCTGAGGTCTCCCTTCTGTCACCTCTTCACAGTCTTCCTTAGAATGCTCTAAACCCCAAATATTTTGAGTTTGCTTGTTTTCTTGTGATGTCATTTAACGTGTTCCTCTGTCCTCCAGATTTCTTGCAAGTGGAAGTTAGATCTAGATGCTTAATTATATGTAGGTTCAAGTTATGTATTTATTTTAGCATGTATTAGGTAAAAATAAAACTACTTAATTTGTAATTTCCTTGGGTCACTGCAGTAGGTAAGGGTCATTTTGAAAGTGGGTTGGTTTGAAGAAAAATATTTAAATCATGGTACTGGTGGTACAAAGTTTTGGCAAAATCCACGCAGGTGTCCAAGGGCTGGGAAAGCTCCCGGGGATGGACAGGTGGCACTCTGGGTGGAGCACAGCCAGCTGACAGTGCTGACGGCCCACTTTCTCCCAGGGAAGGCGGCGCAGGCCCTGAACCGCCAGCACAGCCAGCGCATCCAGGAGCTGGAGCAGGAGGCGGAGCGGGTGCGGGCCGAGCTGAGCGAAGGCCAGAGGCAGCTGCGGGAGCTGGAGGGCAGGGAGCCCCAGGACGCTGGGGAGCGGTCCCGGCTCCAGGAGTTCCGCAAGAGGGTTGCTGCAGCCCAGAGCCAGGTGCAGGTCAGTGTCGGAGCCTCGGGGTGAAGGGTGTGGGTGTCCCTGACTTCCCAGGCAGTGGTCCCTGGGACCAGGACATGTGGGCTCTGAGGCACACGCTCACTGTGGAACCTACTCGTGCTCAGGCCCTTGTGCGCCCACCCCACCCTGGCCTCCCAGGGCGAGGCGGGCATTGTATAGCAGCTGGGGTTCTCAGCTCAGCTTTAAACACAGCAGAAGCAGGGAGGTGGGTACTGCCCGGTGACCACATAGGAGCCCAGTGAGAGGCTGAGCGGTGGGCATGCAGCCCTCCCCTCCCTCCGTCCACTCATCCCTCTCTGGCTCTCCACTCCTACCCCTCGTCCCGTCCTCCCTTGTCTGTCAGACCGTCAGTACGTGGTCCATCTAATCTGTCTGTCTAGCCTTTTGTCAGTTAATTGACAAGCTGCCCACGTACCCATGTGTCCATCCCCCTTCCATTCTGTTTTATTGATTTGTACGTTATCTGTTAGTTTGCTAGGGCTGCCATTATAAAGTGCCTGAAACTGGATGCCTTAAACAGAAGTTTAGTTTCTCACAGTTCTGGAGGCTGGGAGTCCAAGATCAAGGTGTCCACAGGTCTGGCTTCTCCAGAGGCCTCTCTTCTTGGCTTGCAGACGGCCGCCTTCTTGCTTGTCCTCACACGGCCTTGCCTCTGTGCGCGTGCAGCCCCGGTGTCTCTTCCTCTTCTTTTAAGGACACCAGTCCTATTGGATTTGGGCTCACCCTGACAGCCTCATCTCACCTTAATCACCTCTTTAAAGAGCCTCTCTCCAAATGTAGTCACATTCAGAGGTACTGGGGGTTAGGGCTTCCGTACAGGAATTTTGGGGTGACACAGTTTAGCCCACAACACTGTCCCTGTTTTTAACCTTTATATGATCCCACCCACCTCTCCATCTTTGCAGCTGTCCATCCACCACTGTTCATTCCTTCTTTTCTCCATGAGACAATATAGTAGAATGGTTGAGTGCGGGGCTCTGGAGCCTGACTGCTCAGGTGTGAGTCCCAGCTTGGCCACTTACTGTGTGTTCTTGGTCAAGTTTCCTAACCTCCGCCTTAGTTTTCTAATCTGTTAAATAGGAATAATGATAATTACACTTTTTCTTAGGCTTGTTAGGATCATTTAATACAGAGCACTTAGTATGGTGCCTGGTGGGTGGTAAATGTCATAGTAGCTACCACTATTAGTGTTTTGTTATTAGGCTATCATCCACCTACCTGTTTTTCTTTCTATCCGTTCCTCTGTCCATTTATCTGTCCTTGGGACCCTCCCACCCTTGTTGAGTGCTGGGCACTATGCCAGGCTCTAGGTGGCCCGTGCATGGCCCACTGGAGACTGTGTGGGTCCCAGGTGCTGAAGGAAAAGAAGCAGGTGACGGAGCGGCTGGTGTTCCTGTCGGCCCAGAGCGAGAAGCGGCTCCAGGAGCTGGAGAGGAACGTGCAGCTCATGCGGCAGCAGCAGGGGCAGCTGCAGAGGCGGCTTCGGGAGGAAACAGAGCAGAAGCGGCGCCTAGAGACGGAGATGAACAAGCGACAGCACCGCGTCAAGGTCAGGCTCATGGTGGGGCGGGGCGGAGCGCCCTCTGTCCAGGCCAGGAGGCCGAGCTCAGGGCTCAGCTGAGGGAGCCCAGCAGGGTCCTCCACTCACAGCCGTGTGGTCTTATAAAGCATGTCACTTAGCCTCTCTGAGTTTGTTTTTCCATCTGAAAATGGAGTGTTATTGGAAACTCAAGGCTAAGGTGAAACTTCAGTGAGATGAAGTATATAGGTGATTGGTATCTCGTAGGGACAAGACAAGTATTTGCATCTGTTTCCTGGTCCCCAGATAAACGTTTGGGGGGTGAGTGTGGGGGACGATTTGCAGGGCTGCCTCGGGAGTGGGCAACCCTCCTGTGGACTTCGGGATCACTGGCTGGCTCTGGTAAGATGCTGGCACCATAAACTGCCGCGCTCACGAGCTTCCTCACCCAGGAGCTAGAGCTGAAGCACGAACAGCAGCAAAAGATCCTGAAAATCAAGACAGAAGAGATCGCGGCATTCCAGAGGAAGCGGCGCAGTGGCAGCAATGGCTCTGTGGTCAGCCTGGAGCAGCAGCAGGTGGGACTGGGCTGCGCCCGCACCTCCCAGAGCTCCTGTAGCCTGGCTGGGCTGCCCTGGCCACTTGCCAGGGTCCCCTGGGGGCTGGCTGGTGGGTGCACCATTCCCCCCAGCGGACCTCGGGTGGCGGCTCACACAGCCGTAGGTGGGCACTGAGTGGCCTCCCCCTTCCTCAGAAGATCGAGGAGCAGAAGAAGTGGCTGGACCAGGAGATGGAGAAGGTGCTGCAGCAGCGGCGGGCACTGGAGGAGCTGGGGGAGGAGCTGCACAAGCGGGAGGCCATCCTGGCCAAGAAGGAGGCCCTGATGCAGGAGAAGACAGGGCTGGAGAGCAAGCGCCTGCGGTCCAGCCAGGTGAGGCTGTAATAGGTGACGTCCCTGCCAGGTGAGGTCCTTCTAGATAATGTCTCTGCCAGGTAAGTTCCAGACAGGTTCCTACTGGGATATATCCTATGGAGCCTCAAGATCTCCAGGCTTTAGGATGTTTATGGCACAGGTACTGAGGTGTGGGTAGAGGAATCCCTCCTACGATTCATCTCACTCATTAACCAGCTGCCTGGGGCCTGTGCGGGAATAATGAGGAAGAGCAGGTATAGGAAGGCGGTATGGTCAGATAGAAAGCGACTTCTGCACCTGCCATCATCACCCATCACTCCCTCTTGAGTAGGAAGGTCAGCTCCTGGGCCACAGTCAGTTTCCTCTTCTGTCAAATGTTGCCATGGTGATTAGGGCTGGGGGGGGTGGTGTTGTCAAACAAAAACACAGAGCCTGTTCCAGTAAAGGCGCTGGCTGGATTCCTAAGGAGTTCCAGACCCAGAGGCCAGGACCCTGCTCCTGCCATCACGGAGCACTCTGAAGTCCAAGAGGGATGAGGGTGCTGCTGGATGGTCCCTAACCTCCCTTGGCCCTTAGAGCCCTTACTACCTCTTCATTCCGCTCTGGGAAAGGCCGGGGGTTGGCCACTGATTTCCCATAATTCCTGTCACTTTCCAGTAGGTTGTCTCAGCAATAGGCTACCTCCACCCCCTTTGCCCATGTCATCCCTCCTTGCTGGGAGGGCCTCTTCCCTTTGCTTGTACGGATCCCCCTTTGGCCATCTCTGCTGGGCAGAACATCTGGATTGTAGGTTTCCCGAGGGAAGAACCCATGTCCTCCTTAGCATCCAGTGACCAGGCTGGCCCTTTCTGTAAGCACTGAGGGTGGTGCCTGCTCCTTGCCTAATCCCTGGTGGTGCCGCCCCCAGGCCCTCAACGAGGACATCGTGCGAGTGTCCAGCCGGCTAGAGCACCTGGAGAAGGAGCTCTCCGAGAAGAGCGGGCAGCTGCGGCAGGGCAGTGCCCAGAGCCAGCAGCAGATCCGCGGGGAGATCGACAGCCTGCGCCAGGAGAAGGACTCGCTGCTGAAGCAGCGCCTGGAGATCGACAGCAAGCTGAAGCAGGGCAGCCTGCTGTCGCCTGAGGTGTGTCCTGTGGGTGGCCCAGCAGCTTGGCCCTTATGCTTGGCTCTCTGCTCCCATGGTCCGGCTGTGTGCGGCCCCCGCAGACCCTGCTCTGGCCCCGTGCGGGTGCTGCCTTGCCGCTTGTGCACAAGTCCTGCTGTGTGTTAAGCCCTGCAAGGTGGGGTGGAGCGTGGTGACGGCTGGCCTGGCCTTTCTGCCCCCTGCTTGAGCCCCCTTGTCTGGGACACACGTGACCTCCCAGTTCCCTTCCAGCTGGAACCTGCACTCCTTCAGTCGCTGCTGCATTAGAACATGGGCTTGAGTGTCGGGCGCGTGTTCAGCCCACCTTGGCCACATGCTTGTGTTCCCTGAGCAGAGTGTCCTACGTGAATGTAGTCATGTGCTGTGTGCTGAAGTTTCAGTGAATGAGGGACCACATATATATATGATAGTGGTCCCATAAGATACTGTATTTTCACTGTCCCTTTTCTGTGTTTAGATACACAGATACATGCCATTGTGTTACAGTTGCCTACAGTATTCAGCACAGTAACACACTGTTGGGGTCTGTAGCCTCGGCGCAATGGGCTATCCCAGATGGTCTAGGTGCGTAGCAGGCTGCACCATCTAGGTCTGTGCAAGCACGCGCTATGATTTGCACAAAATGGTGAAACTGCCCAACGACGCGTTTCTCCGAGTGTATCCCCGTTGTTAAGTGACACATGACTGTATAAACTTACCCAGAAGACCGTATGGTGCCTCTGTGGCAATCCCAACTACCATGCCTTTGGTATTGTGAGCTTCCCGAGTGTAGATCCCTCAAGAGGGCATGCACTTGAGCAAGCAGCCTCTTGGCTGTGCCCCACCCTTTCCCCCGGGTCAAGGCTGTGACAGTGAGCAGGGGCACCTCTCTCTTGATGCGCTGACTCTGTTCTCAGGATAAGGGGACACTTAAGGCTAAGTGTTGACTGTCACGTGTCTACCCAGGACCTTGGTGTTCAGAGAGTGGGTGCTCTGAGGCGTAGGAAACCTGGTACATCCTCTCCATATGTGCCTCTGTCCCTGCAGGAGGAGCGGACACTGTTCCAGTTGGATGAGGCCATCGAAGCCCTAGACGCTGCCATCGAGTACAAGAATGAAGCCATCACATGCCGCCAGCGGGTGCTTCGGGCCTCAGCCTCATTGCTGTCCCAGTGCGAGATGAACCTCATGGCCAAGCTCAGCTACCTCTCATCCTCGGAGACCAGAGCCCTACTCTGCAAGTATTTCGATAAGGTGAGTCACCGGCCCAACAAACCCCCTGCCTCTTCCTCTTGCATCTCACGTGGGGATGTCCGATGGCAGCTTCTCAGTGAATGTCCCATTTCCTCTCAGATAGGGGAACAGAATCAGGACTAACTTGTCTCTGGGGCTCCGGATTGTCTCCTGACTCTTCTCTTTAAAGCCTGTTTTCCTTAGTGAAACTAAGACCCAATCTTCTCCACCACTCTTCTGGTCTGATTGGCTAAGTTCAGGTGGCTCTTGGCCAGATCAGAGGTTCTCAACAGGGGATGGTTTGCCCCCAGGGGAATATTTGGCCATGTCTGGAGATACTTTTGGTTTTCACAGTGGTGGAGGTAGAGGCCAGGGATGCTACTGAACGTCCTGCAATGCATAGGACAGGCACCAGAACCAAGAATTAACTGGCCTGAAATGTTCCTCGCACTGAGGTTGGCCCAGATGAAATTTCATAGCCTGAGGCTCTGCCCAGCAGCTCAGTGGTGTGGGGCTGGCAAAGGGTTTGTGGCAGAGATGGCAGATCTCGAGAGCCAGCTCTGATCGTTTGCAGATGGTCACTGGAATGCTACCTAGAAGGCATCTGAGGCTAAGTCTTAGCTCAGCAGGAAAGACCCCAGTGATTTCTTAGTGACATGGCACCACGGTGGCAAGTCTGTCAATACTTACTGTTCCTGGTTGAAGATGGCCTGGGTGGAAGGGGGCTGAGCCTGGCTGGGTCTTGGGACAGGTGGTGACACTCCGAGAGGAGCAGCACCAGCAGCAGATCGCCTTCTCGGAGCTGGAGATGCAGCTGGAGGAGCAGCAGAGGCTGGTGTACTGGCTGGAGGTGGCCCTGGAGCGGCAGCGCCTGGAGATGGACCGCCAGCTGACCCTGCAGCAGAAGGAGCATGAGCAGAGCATCCAGCTGCTCCTCCAGCAGAGCCGCGGTGAGGCAGCCCCGGCCCGCCGCCCGCCCTGCCCGCAGCCCCGCGCCGCGCCGCCGCTCACCTCGCTCTTCTCCGCTCACCTCGCTCTTCTCCGCTTTTCCCTCTAGACCACCTCGGGGAGGGGTTGGCGGACAGCAAGAGACAATACGAGGCCCGGATTCAAGCTCTGGAGAAGGAACTGGGCCGCCACATGTGGATAAACCAGGAACTAAAGCAGAAGCTCAGCGGTGCGACTGCTGCAGGCCAGAGCAGGGGTAATTTTTACCTGCTGTGTCCGTGCCTTCGTGGCCCTGCTTGCTCTACAGTCAGGCTTAGTCCTTTGTTCTGAGGAAAGCTTAGAAACCACCCTCACTTGGGCTCGGGGGCTCACGTCCCAGGTTGTTTATCATGCTGGGAAGGTGTTGCCACCTCCATTTCCGACAAGGACGTGTCATTCTCCGTGACAGGTGGGGAGAAGAAGAGCCTGTGCCTGGAGAGCAGACAAGCCCCTGGGAGTGAAGAGGAGTTGCACCCGGCGCCCGAGCTTGTCCGGCTGTCCCCTCTTGCTGAGGGGACCCCTCGTACCCGGGAGGAGATGCGGGACTTGGTCCACGCTCCATTACCAGTGACCTGGAAACGCTCGAGCCTGAGCGGTGAAGAGCAGGGCTCCCCCGAGGAGCTGAGGCAGCGGGAGGCGGCTGAGCACCTGCCGGGGCGGGTGCTGCCTGCGGGCGAGGTGGGCCTGCCCTGGAACTTCGGGCCTCTGCCCAAGCCCCGGCGGGAGCTACGACGAGCCAGCCCAGGGATGATTGACGTCCGGAGAAACCCCCTGTAGGCCCTTGGGGCAGACCCCTGCCTTGGAGGGAGACTCCGATCCTGCTGAAAGGTGCAGTTGCTTGTTTTGCTTCTGTGAAGGACAGTCTTTACCTCGCACCCTAAACGTGGGTCCTCAGCTTCACGCTAAGTGGAGCCAACAAATTTGGGCCATGGCCCAATAGAACTGGACTTTCATTTTAAACAATAATATGCAAATTCCTACCACTCACTTCCTTTAAGCTGCAGTACCTGATGGCCACCTTTTGGCTTGTGCAAGAGTTTCAGGACAATTCTGGTCTCAGGCATAAGCGTGTACCCACAGTTCTGGGGTTCAGCCAAGTCACAAAATGGTCAGTGGCAACAGGGTTGTGGTTTAAATGGTCTTATGTATAAAGGGGGAACTGGGAAGCTTCTTAGCACATTTTTATAATCTTAAAAAAACATTTAATAATAAATAGTAATCTTCTGAAGGGAGAAATGGGAGTTTCCACTTAGAGTTTGGTTTACAAGACAACAGGAGGAATCAGATTTGGGAACACAACAGGCTTGAACCCTTTTGTGAGACAGTTCCGAGTCAGCGCCGTCAGCCAGGCCTTGGCCAAGGCCCAGCTGCTCTGTGGGCTGCTCCAGGTGGACACCGGGAGCCAGCTCTCCCCACGAACGGGCAAGGCCTGTGCCATGAACTGGCTGACTCTCAGGGCAGACCTTGAACTGTGGCTGCTCCAGAAAAATACTAGAGCTGGGCCACGGTCACTTAGGCTCAGGCTGGAACACGGAACAAATGGACTCAATGCTGAGTCGCCAGGGACGATTTTATTGTTACACAGAGAATGTAAAAAATTTCTGCCACCCACTGCAGCCTTCAGTCTCATGTATGGGGCGTCACAGTTTACAAAACACTGCCACGTTGTAGTGTCCCAGCCTTACAGCAGCCCCTCGAGGGACCCCAAGGCAGAGCCCCTTTCCCCGTTTTCACAAACAAGGCACAGAACGGCCCTCTGATTTGCCATGGTCACGGCTGAGGTAGGGCTGGAATGGGATTCTAGTCTTGCAATTCCTTGTCTGGTTTCCTGACTCCCAGGGCTGCCTGAGTTACGGCACCAGCTTCACTGCCCTCCACCCCACCCCCCAAGCCTCCCCATGCCAGGGGGCAGGGCCTGGGGTGGACGGATTCCATGAATGGAACTGGAAACCCTACGGCATCTAGTGGGGATCTGAAAGCCAACCACGGTAAAAGAGGCTTGAGACCAGGCCCCCAATTTACTTATGCCCGTGGGGTCCTGCTGACGTCACCTTCCTCTTTTGAGCTTGGTTGTGTTGGCAGTTGTAAGTCCTCCAGCCGGGTTCCATCCTGACTAGCTGATGAGCTTCTTCCGTGAGTAAGTTCTGCTGATGGGGCGTCTCCTGGAGAGTGCTCGGCTGAAAGGAGATTCTTCTGCGGCGGAGGGAAATACATCCCTCTCCTCATCTACAAAAGGCAGAGAAAGACTCAGCATGCAGGGAGTAACCGAGCACCGAAGAAAAGAAAATGGGCTTAAACTGCTGAGGGTTACACACAAAAACAGACTTAAGAAAATTAGCGCTTCTTGAAGGTTCTCTTGTCCTGCAGCAATGTTACCCACACTTCTTACAAGGCCCTCCGCCCTCCACAGTTAGGCCTGGGCTGACAGGAAGCAACTGAAAAATGCCAAGTGCTTGTAGTTTGAATTCCCCCAGCCTGATACACTGTACATTCTTTCAGCTCTCAGATCTGTGGGGTTATGCTATTTTACATGATTTCATCCTACTTCTGAGGGAAGAGAACCACCTCCTACATCCCTTTCAGTTCTAACAGTGCAGTCAATAGGCCAGATCCTGTTCTTTCAGATGGGCATGGAAGGCGAGTCCTAGACTCTGAAGGCTGGTCGCCACTACAGTCACCATGCCGCATGTACAGAAAATGGGAGAACCCCGCTGCAGGGACCTGGCTCAAACACGCTATCATTCGTGCTGCTCAGAACACCTTCCTGTGCAGGTTCTAAGTGAGCAGTTTATTGCAGTCTGCCCGCCGCTGTCACCATCTTCAGGAAGACTGAATATTTTAAGATTTTCTAGTAGGATTTTGAGGGAGTTTCTGTTCAGTATACAGTTTGCACACTCCACAGATGTGGAGTTTCTCTGGGAAGGACACATGCCACTGCAGGCACAAAATCCTCTATCCCATACTTGGCATTTCCCAAGGCTCCTGCAAAATTGAGTTGCCTGGCAACCATGAGTGAGCTTAGGGAGTCACCCACAGGATAGGAGCTTGATCCTGGACCTCTAGCAAACAAATTACCTCTGTGGTCTTTGCAGTGAGAGGAAGGCGTCCTCCCCTGGAACAGCAGTGGAGACTGGGTCAAAGCCTGGAGGCCGCTGGCAGAGAGGCAGCTCCGCGGGGCACAGCTGGGAGGAGGGGTGGAGCCTAAAGAGATCCCAGAGGGTCAGTGCAGCCCCACGGGAGCCCCCAACAAGGAAGCCCAGGCCTTCCTAAGAAGCAACTGCAAATGCCTCCTCACCAAATACCCTCCCCAATAGAAACCATGGCACGTGGGTTTCAAAAACAAACTCACCAGAAACAAACACCTCATCGTCTCCTGTGGAGGGGAGGTGATGCATACTTGAACTTGGAGACCTCGCTTCACTCTTACTAACTCCCGAGTCTTCTCTCAGGTTGTCACACACTCTTTTGGCTCCATACTCAGCTTCTTCCTTGGCAGACGGGAGTCTCTTCCTGGAACTCAACCCGAACTGCTCCTGTGAGGTGGGGTCCTCCGCCTTAGGCACACCGTTCCTGGGGGGCGACTGGTCTGGCAGCTGACACACCCCCTCGAGCTCGAAATCCTCCAAGATGGGAGCCTTGTGGATGCTGACTTCAAGGCCTCGCTCCTTTCCGTCAGGCTCCAGCAACCACAGGCTCCCAGAAAGGTCTGTGCTGACCTCGCCTCTTCCAGCAGAGGGGCCGGCGCTGCAGTCCACCGCCCTCTTCCTCCTGGGCCAGTCTTTAATTGTGTCAGGAGTTGTCTTCCCACTGTGCTTGGGGGATGGTGTCCAAGGAACCCCAACATCTGTTTGAAAGGGAGAGGGGGTACTAGAGGGGCAGCGGGTGGGGGTACACGACTGGCAGATGTAGGTTTGCCCTCCACTCTTGCCAGGCGTGCTGTGGGAGGGGTGGAGGCAGGGGGGTGACATGTAGGTGGGTTCGGGTTTGCCTGAGACCCTGCTGCCCCTGGGCATGCTGAGACCTGGGCAGAAGCTCTCCTCTCCCAGATAGCTCTCCTCTTTTCTTTGGCGCTTGGCTTCTAACAAAGAGCTGGGGTCTATCTTTTTAATCCGCAGCTTGGGAAGGCCAGAAGCCTGCATCTCCAGCTCAACCTCGTAGGTCTGGAAGCTGGCAGAGGCTTTGGAATGCCATGCTGGTGCCTGCAGTTTCTCCAGCTGTGCTGCAGCCTGGCGCTGCCTTCTATCCACAATACAGCACAGGTCGTAGGAGGGTGTCAGAGGAGAGCCGGGCCCAGAGGAAGCAGGAGATGGAGGAATCCCAGTGTGAGACAGAGAAGCCTTCTCAGCAGCAACCATTGTCCTTAGCCCCTCACCTTCTTCCCCTGGTGAGATGTTACCTTTCAAGTTATCACTGCCATTTTGTTCAGCTTCATCGAGGAGAGTGAGATACTCTGTGTCACTTGTAATGAGCAAAGGAGAGGACACATGCCAGTCATTCCCAAAATCAGTGCCTGGGTGGCTCCGTCTTTCAAGAGGAGACAGGCTTACCTCCTTCTGGTCCTTTCTAGAGTCTGTGGTGGAGACGGGGCTGTCAGCTGCGCCAACCCCAGGAGTAGCAAAGGTGTCGGGCTGGCATTCCCGGAAGCTCCTCTCAGGATTAGAGGTCTTTCTACACCGTTTCCCAGTTTTGCAAGGGGGTGGTGGGGGGATTGTATCAGATGTAGCTATCTGTGAGACTGTAGGGGGAGATGAGGGAACGGGACAGGAGAGAGAGATGGCTACACTGGATGACATGTGGGGCTCTTTCAAATCCAGTTCTCCAGGGGGAGAAGACTCTAGCAAACACTTCCTAAAGGGACTCTTGGAAATATCACATAAAGGAGAGGTATGTAGTTTCTTTGGAGTAACAGGTGGGGAAGAAATCACAGCTGTATTCCCTGGTCTCTTTGGGGTTTTGACAGCTTCATCCTTTAGTGTCTGGGCTGGTGCCTCTGTCTGGGAAGCTCCGGGCACATGAGGCTTCTGGAGTTTTTGATTCTGAGGTGTTGCTAGGAAGGCTGCTGCTTTCGGAGGTGTTCTGAGAGAGTAGCTGCCGGGAGTCAGACACTCACGCCTGGGCTGGGCAGTTGATGGGGCTGGGGATGCTGGGCAGGAGGGGCTTTCTAGACCGGAACTCACGGAATGCCAAGTACAACTCAGCAAACACGCAGGCAGCTGAGCGTCTTGCCTTTTGGGAGGTCCGGGTATTTCTGTTTCAAGAGAGGCACCTTCTCCTGCCAGGGAATATCCTTTTTGAGGAGTGATTTTTGAATCCAATGGTGAGTCACAGCCATGTAAGGAGGAGTTTTTTAAGGACTCTTTAAAAATTGCCTGCTTTGCAGGTGTCATTTCTGCAGGGGATTTTTGCAGCCTTTCTGGATTGTACGATGGAGTTTGTGGTGTACGAGGGGAACTTCTTGGTGTAGTTTTAGGAAAACTGGGAGATTTCTGGTAACTCTTCTTGGGAGTCTGAAAGGAAAAATGTTTATTTCTGTGTTGAATATTATAACCCATTCTCTGAAAAGTATTTCAGTAATCTCTAAGACAATTAGAAAAGCAAATGGGAGATTTATAGTCAGCCTCAGAAATATATATAGAGTGTGTGTGTGTGTGTGTAAATATAGTCAGAAATTACAAATAGGGATCCATTTCCCTCTCTATAACGTGACTCAGATTTTACTTGTCTACTTTTTCTAGGACCAAACACTATATCCAATTTTAGTTTGTTCCCCTAAGAACAAATAATTTTAATAATTTGCATAATACAACTAACCCATGCTTTGCCTCTAACTGCATCATTCTACCACCTGCAGCTATCTACCAGGTCTTCCGTCTCTTCAAACCAGACAGCTGTTTCCAACCTTTGCTCAACACAGCCTCCAGGAGCCTCATCTGCTGTTCACCTTCACTCAGCATGTGCTTACTAAACACCTACTGTGTGCCAGGCACAGTGTATGTGTGTGGGGGTATATACAAATGGAACATACAGATATATAAGGCACAGCAACAAAGATTATGTCTCAGAAAAGACACTCCCCAACAGAAAATTTCCCTTTCTTCTTGCAAAAGTGTAGTTAAAAACTCTAACAGGTAAGGAAGTCAAACGTCTATCTTTTCCACAACCTTACTTGATTGTGTCAAAAGGGAATCTAGCTGGCATTTCATGTTCAGCAGGGTACAGACCTGTGTGGCTGACACAATGACAGGGACATGCAAGGGGCATTATGGAACACAAAGGAGGGCTGCCTGACCCAGCTAGGGGCAAGGGAGGAAGGACGAGTGAGTCAGGTCTTCAAGAATGGCTGTCAGCAAGGGAAGGCAAAGGATGGAAGTTGGGGAGAGGGGACTTCTGGTATAGGAAACAATATGAGCACAGGCACGAAAGTGAAAATGAGCAGCCCTGTGCAGGATAATGTGTGGCCTGAGGTTGCTGGGAAAGTGGAGTGTGAAGTGGGCAGGGGTGAGGGCTAAGGCCAGCCAGGCCTGCAGAGACCAGACCATGGAGGACTTGGCCTGCCTAGGGGAGGAGACTGACCTTGGCTGTGTAGATCTGTGGTTTTCAAACCCTTCCCAGAGCCCCGTGTCCTCCCTCACCTCTAAGCAATTTACTGGGTTTCCAAATAAAGATTATTACTTTTGAACACAAAGCTTCCACGTTAGAAAACTTCAAAAACCTTGCTTTAGCAGAGGGTGTCTATAGAGCTTTAAGCAAAGTCAGATGAATGTTTCAGAAAGAACACTTTGACCTTTGGCTTGAGGATGGATTTAAGAGGGAAAAGGCTGTTGAAATGTTCCAGGTAGAAGTGAACCAGGGTAGGAATTGCAGCGATGGAGAAGAGGGGGTGGATACAGGAGTCAGTTTGTAAATAAAATGAGCAGGGCCTGATGTATTGGCTATGCCCAGGGGAGGGAGAAATCAAGGATGACTCCCAGGTTTCTAAGATGGGTGACTGTATCGAGTAGGCAATCAAACAGAGACAGATGAGTGACTGTTACACATTTTGGAATGAGATGTGATATATATGTGTGTGTGTGTGTATATATATATATATATATATAGAGAGAGAGAGAGAGAGAGAGAATATGACAAAATATATATATATATAGTGTATTTTACATATGTATGTGTGTGTAGTGTATGATATAAATGACAACTGAAGCCAAGAGAGTAGATGAGACCATCTCTATCTCTTCCCCACCACTGTGGCTTCAGCCAAACCTGCTGCTTTAAGTTTCCACATGCCTAGTAATCATTCACGTGGCTCAACCCAACCACCCCAAATCTCTGTCATTACCTGTAGATCACCTCGCTTTCTCTGCCCTAATGGACGCTATGGGTTCCCTGGCCATGTCTCTTGTGTTCCATGAGACTATACAATTTTAAACATTACAGAAACTTTATACCTGGTAAGCTGTAGGTATCTCTGAACCCGACGTGTTTCTTGAAGGCCTTTTAATTAGGGCTGAACCCTTCTCTGGGGGGCTGATCATCTCAGACACTTCTCCAAAAAGAAGCCTCTTGGGAGACTGACTACTTTGAACTGGAGAATTTTCTCTTTGGTCTGCAAGTCAAAAATAGCAACAATATTTAATTCTTTCTCAACTCCTGCCCTCCCAATTCGATTAAAACAGCCAGTCTGTACAAGAAAGAAGACAAACAGTTTTGAGAGCAACTGGGGTGCGGAGCAAAATCCTACCTAATTATGCCAGCAATGTAATGATTGCTGCCTTCCTGAATTTTAATAAGACTGCATATTAACCCCAGCTCCTGTGTTAGAAAATGTAGGCAATTGAAATAATTTATAAATATAAAAACACATGTTTATTAACCACGCTAATCATGGATAAAAGAATGAATAACATAAAAACAGATATCACCTTCCATCTGGGATATTTACATACCTCAGGATTTGGCTATATCATGGAAATTATGGGTAATTTCTTCTTGAATGAATACCAATAGTGTGGACAACCAACTGTATGAATCCAAGGGATGACTTATTATAAAGGATATGGATTCACCTAGTTATTGCCCTGAACCTCAACTACACATGCCTATTCTACTTTCCAATGTCAAGAAAGAAAATGTCAAATTTCATGCTTCTTTTCCCCAAAGCACAGACTAGTGAAGACAGATGGGCCCCCGTCGTTACCTGACTTGTCTTGCTGGAATGAGTGGACTCTTTGCAAACTCCGAGACTTTGGCTGAGACAAAGAATAGAAGGAACCAGAATTTGTCCTGCTAAGTGACAATTGCTTGATTCGAGGACTTCGTCTCAAACTTATTTCTGTAAAACCAGAACCACAGTAAGTAAGTAGGGAGAACTATAAGCTTGATATTTTCCCATGTTGTTAGAAATGGGCAAAATTTATACAATACCACATACAAGATGGAAATTCAACACACCATTGGCTTTAAGAGGCTTCTGAAGTATCTCTTAAAAAGCTAAGAGGGGTTTGATACCTGGTCCCAACAAACATTAAAAAAAACACTGACACAAAAGACTGTCACCTTCAGAAGTCTCATAAACTGCCAGCTTTAAGCATAATGTAGGGTGAAAAAAGGTATGTACATGTGACTTTTGCAGAAAAAAAAAATGCAGGTTAGGTCTCATATGTATAATATATATTACACACACTTGTATAGAAATAATAGCAGTTAGAATGTATGTTAAAATGTTAACAGAGTATTCCTGAATTGTGGAATTATCAAATGATTTTCAAAACTTTGGCTTCTCTATATTTTCTGATTTTTCCACAACAAACATGAATTACTTGAACAATTAAAAAAAGAAATTAGGCCGGGCGCGGTGGCTCACGCCTGTAATCCTAGCACTCTGGGAGGCCGAGGTGGGTGGATCGCTCAAGGTCAGGAGTTTGAAACCAGCCTGAGCAAGAGCGAGACCCGGTCTCTACTAAAAAAATAGAAAGAAATTAATTAGTCAACTAAAATACATAGAAAAAATTAGCCGGGCATGGTGGCATATGCCTGTAGTCCCAGCTACTTGGAGGCTGAGGCAGAAGGATTGCTTGAGCCTAGGAGTTTGAGGTTGCTGTGAGCTAGGCTGATGCCATGGCACTCTAGCCCGGGCAACAGAGTGAGACTCTGTCTCAAAAAAAAAAAAAAACAAAAAAAAGAGAAAAAAAAGAAGTTAGTTTTTAAAAACCCCTCCTTTGTCATACATATTTTTAAAATAAGCCACTGTACAACACGGTAGTTTAGCCCTCACTCTGAATTGGAAATCTATTGTGTAAAATAATTTCTTTTCCAGAAATTCTTGCTAAAGTCTATGTAAAAGAACAGTCACTTCTAAATACTTACTGAGCTATACTGTGGACCCAGAGCCATCACAATTTCTGTAAAATACCTTAAGATATGCAGAGTGACAATACAAGTGCAGAAAGGTTTTCACAGAAGCTAGGTAGAATGCATTTAAAAAAAAAAGGTAACACTCACCATCTCCCTTTTCAGGGGACTCTTCAACAACATCAATATCAAGACCAGAATCAGAGGATCTTGAGGAACAACAAGCACAGAGATTATTCGATATCACTTGTAATCAATGCACATTAAAGAGAAAGACAGCTTCTCATCTAACAAAGTAACAATGATCACAGGGTTTGATAACACAAATATTGGTCAGCAGTCTCATATGATTATTGTCGAGAGTGAGATGGTTAGAATGTTTATTTATTTATGTATTTTTTTGAGACAGAGTCTCACTTTGTTGCCGGGGCTAGAGTGCCGTGGCATCAGCCTAGCTCACAGCAACCTCAAACTCCTGGGCTCAAGCAATCCTCCTGCCTCAGCCTCCCAAGTAGCTGGGACTACAGGCATGTGCCACCATGCCCGGCTAAGTTTTTTTCTATATATATTTAATTGGCCAATTAATTTCTTTCTATTATTAGTAGAGACGGGGTCTCGCTCTTGCTCAGGCTGGTTTTGAACTCCTGACCTTGAGCTATCCACCCGCCTCGGCCTCCCAGAGTGCTAGGATTACAGGCATGAGCCACTGCGCCCAGCCTAGAATGTTTATTTTTTGAAAGCAATTTTACATCAAAATTTATTTAAAAATAGATTAATGTTTTAAATTCTAAAAATTTATTAAAAAATTATACCTAAGTAGCATACTAGACTGCCACAGTAATGAGCAGCAACATTCAAATTTCTGTTTAAGAGCCTTAATTTCTGCCAATTTGTCAAGGGCTTTATTAAAAAAAATTAGTTATATATATATATCTCCTCTGATCCACTAATTTCACTTCTTGCCTCTTATCCTATAAACTTTCACAAGTATGTAAAATTCGTATACAAATAATATCAAGATGGATTCTTGAGAAGTGGCACACTTCTCCCTGTTCCCCTTGAAAAGACAGCCCCAAACCCCTTCGCATTATATACAAAATAAATAGAAGACGACTCTGAGGGGTGGAGAGAAGACCTCTGGCTTGGGACCTCGGGGCCTTCACAGTAGACAGGGTAGTGAGCTCCCTGGGTTTTCTTTTTGCTGCACATACCCCAGAGTGGGTGCAGGAGAAGCTGACAGCCTGGATACACCAACAGGAGCAGATAAAAAAATGCCTGAGGAAAGAGCTCTCGCAAGCTGAAGAAGCAGAAAAGCAGCAGCCAAGCAAGACAAAAAGCTTTCAGACAATAACTACCCTACTACAGCCAAGCACCATGGAAAAAACTGCAGCCCTACCCACACCTCCAGCAGCAAAGGCCGAGTTGGGATCCTAGACTTCCAACCTTCCCCATGTAAACAGATGAACGGATTTAAAAACTGTGGAATATCCATTCAATGGAATACTACTCAGCAATAAGAAGGGATGAGCTATTGCACGCAACAACATGGATAAATCTTAAAACAATTATGCCGGGTGAAAGAAACCAGACAAGAGTACACTCTGTATGGTTCTCCTGCCCTCATCGAAAATTTATAGAACGCTCTTTGGCTATAAGCAATATAGTTAAGATTTAAGTCATACAGGTTAAGAGAAGGCAAGCAGTGGCCCACAAGGTTGTTATGAAGGTGGTGTGTGAAGAAGCCTGGACAAAGATGTCACTCACCTGCCCTTGATTTGTCTATGAAGCAGCCTTCTGGAGATTTGCTTATGGACTGGAGTCTCAGCCACATTCTTAGTCAGCAGTTTGGGATAACCTAAAATGTAAAAACAGCCTAGATTATAAATTTCACTTAACCTTACCAAGAAGCAGCAGTAAGACAGAGGGAGCTGTTTGATGTCTATATGGCTTGTCACCTAGCTGGACTGGATCTTAATGGTCTTTGGGCTAAGTTCTGTGCTTATAGGACTCAACTTAACATGACAGAACAGATTATCGGCACCATTAAAGAGTAAATAATGACACAAGCCAATGTAAATATAAAATTATTTATCTAATAAGCAATTCTGAAAAAATAAAAAGTGCGTATTTGGTAGGACTAACACATCCATCCACCTAGTTGGTGGTTCCAGTACTTATGATTAAATGAAATAAATAAAATACGTGAAAATACTGATATGCCACACAAATGTTAATTACTAAGATAAATCTAGCTGGCACAAAATTTCTCTGCAGAGTAGAAAGCCGGGCTACTCATGGAAGGACTGATTTAAAGTGTGTTAACAATGACTAGACAGAGGAGTGGCAGCAGGGATGGTAAATAAGGGCTTCCAAACAAACCTCCTTTGTAAAATGAATGAGAGCCCTGCCAAAAATAACCCCAGATCACATTTCTCAGAACTCTGGAGATTGACTAAAGGTTTGCAACAATCTAGGGAGTATTATTCAAGGAAAATGGCTGAATCTCAGTAAGTACAGTGAGCTTTGTGAAGCCTTAATTTGCCCTAGTGTCTACTCCCTCTCCCTGTCCCTGGGGCAGCCTTAAAGACCAAGAGCCCACAATCACAGTGAAAACCAGCAGCTCTGCATGGGGAGAATGGGGTGAGAGCTCCTTCAAAGCCCCATTCTTAGGTAACAGTCATCATTTGACCTGTCTGATAGTTCCTTAGAAAATCCTCCTCACAAGACTTGTCTCAATTTGACCTGACTCAGAACTCAGTGCAAACCACCTTTTCCCAGGGTGCATTTACTAAAAACAATCAGCAACAGTTGTTAAGTATCACAGCTACCAGAGATGGTAATAACATATGATGCAAACAACAAGCTGACAAAATTCTGTGTAAAAATAATAGTCACTTTTAAATACAAGCTGACAAAAAGTTTAACATGGAAAATTGGGGGAATGAGATATCCATGGGGGACTTTGCAAACCTCTGACACATTCCTATGTTATGTACCTAAAAGTCCACCTCTATGTATAGAGCTGTGTGTGCGCCCAGGACAAACCTGAGAAGTCCCTAAGCTGTCACCTCTAGCTAACCTTAAGGCTCTGGGAAAGCAGAAAGCAAAGTGGAGTTGTAAATGGCCTGGCTGAGTGCTGAAGGCACGACTCAATGTGTCTGAAGCATCCCTCTGCAGAGGCTGTGAAACTTACAGGTTCCAGGCATTTAAGGAAATTTCTGTCTAATAAGACAACCAAGTAGAGGCTTCAGTGGCCATGCGTGACAAAGAATACAGAAATTAAAGAATTAGTTCAGGCCGGGCACGGTGGCTCACGCCTGTAATCCTAGCACTCTGGGAGGCCGAGGCAGGAGGATAGCTCAAGATCAGGAGTTCGAAACCAGCCTGAGCAAGAGCGAGACCCCGTCTCTACTAAAAAAATGGAAAGAAATTAATTGGCCAACTGAAAATATATAGAGAAAAAAATTAGCCGGGCATGGTGGCACATGCCTGTAGTCCCAGCTACTTGGGAGGCTGAGGCAGAAGGATTGCTTGA